>ML332326.1:0-13751 GCA_005239505.1 Nicotiana paniculata | reverse complement strand
ACTCATGCTACACTTTCTGTGCATTTTATTGCACAGGTACTTTTATAGCAATGTGGAGGATTCAGAGACTAAGGCGAGCTACATCATCCATAGGCGATCCGCAGCTGACAGAGTCTCCCTCGTACTGTTTTTTTTATTTTATAAATTTCCCTGTCCAATTTGTATTTCAGACATGCTTTGTAATGATTTGTATAAATTCTTAGAAATTGCTCATGTACTTGTGACACCGGGTTCTGGGAAGTGTTGGGTTATACTTGTTAAAGTGTAGTATTCAAACCATTATTTTTAATTAACTTATTTTTATTTGGTTAATATGTAATAAAGTGAAAGGAACTGTTTACATAAATTTTAAATCGGAAAGTTATTTCAGTTGATAAATGATTTGGCTTTCCTGACATTGATGTCCGGCGCCATCACGAGTCACGACCCAAATTTCCCTCCGTTGGGTATCGTGATGGCACCTAGTCTTAGGGACTAGGTAAGCCTAACATTTCCTCTGAACAACAACAATAATAAAGGAATTATAACAGTCTCGATTTAGAAATCTTGACAAAGTATACAATTTACCAAAATCCGATAAATACAAGTCATAAGCTCTACGACATCTTTCAATCGAATCTAAATACAAATGTCTTGAAATAATAAGTACAGTTGACATAGACAGGAAGGTGACTTCGAAGCCTGCGAACGCAGCAACCGGTTTCCCTTGATTCTCCTTATCAATGATCCACGCAGCTAATAACAACAATTACCTGGATCTGCACACAAAAATGCGCAGAAGTGTAGTATGAGCACACCACAGCGGTGTCCAGTAAGTATCAAGACTAACCTCGGTGAAGTAGTGATGAGGACTAGTCAAGACACCACTGGTCTAATAAGTAAAAAGACATAAATGTACAAATGACCGAAACATAATATCTATCTAAATATTTTTCAATATAATTAACGGGATGATCAAATAATACGGAAGAAAATTTAATAATTACGATCAACGGACAACATAATAGAAATACGCAAAGAGAATGGAAAGAATGCAAGCCAAATGTCGGGAATCACAATCCAATAAAACACTAGCAACTCAGCACCGTATCAATTTATTCACGTCAGGCCTTAGCCAATAAACTCAATAAAGCTGGTCAAACCTTCGAGTAAAAACCTTTAAATTGTGAGTTTATTTCAAAAGCTTTAAAGATATAATCCTTTCGGAATGGAGAAATTTATTCTTTGAAACATACTTTCTCTGAATGTATATTTTTATAAAGAGATATCTTTAAAATATAGTCCCTTCAAAATACGTGGTTTTCAAATATACTTTCCCAAATACTACTCTTTCAAATATCATTTTTCTGCAAGACAAATACTTTTCAAATATACTTTTGAAATAGAAGTCCTTCAGACATAATTTTTCCTGGAGATAATTGCTTTTCAGCTATACTTTTCAATATGTGTGTGTGTGTCTATATAGTCCGCAATCCACAGGAACTTAGTCCGCAACTCAGAATTTGTCATGTAATGCAGTACAGGGAGAAAGCTCCCGGAATCTCGTCCGTAATCCCAATTTAAATATGCGATGCAGTATAGGAGGAAAGCTCCCGGAATCTCGTCCGTAGTCCCAATTTTAATATGCAATGCAGTACAAGAGGAAAGCTCCCGGATCTCCAGCCGTAGTCCCAATTTAAATATGCAATGCAGTACAGGGGGAAAGCTCCCGGATCTCCGTCCGTATTCCTAATTTAAATATCCAATGCAGTATAGGGGGAAAGCTCCCTGATCTCCGTCCGTAGTCCCAATTTAAATATGCAATGCAGTACAGGGAGAAAGCTCCCGGATCTCCAGCCGTAGGCCCAATTTAAATATGCAATGCAGTACAGGTGGAAAGCTCCCGGATCTCGGTCCGTAGTCCTAATTTAAATATGTAATGCAACCACTGAGGAAAACAACCAACATGCGACAAAAACAACATACATTGCCACAACAGGCGCAAAATCAAACAAGACCAAATGCAAAGTACGATGAGAAAACAATACAAAGACTTAAATCACAAAAATGGTAAAAACTCACTCATAAGAAGTAGCCACTGAAAGGAATGCCAAGCACAAAGAGAAGCAGCATAACAAGGGGAAAACAAGGCAAATATAGCAACAATTCTATATATTCAAGTTCACAACCAAGAAAACCAAATCATCCCGGCAAGGGAATCAACTATAACCAATCTCACTTAGACAATTAGCTTCACTAAATAAACTCAGCTTGAACAAATGCTCAGCAAATAGGCAACATCAAAGAAACGTCATCAACATGGGCGGTCATCAATTAAACCTAAGTAGTACCTAAGGGAAAATAATTTAAATCACAATGTACGACTCAATATATAAGACTCAATCAACATATAAGACTCAATCCTAAGGGGTAGTTCCCCCACAAAAGGTTAGGCAAGATACTTACCTCAAAGACGATAACCCGGTAATCAAAAATAGACTTCTCGAGCGGGAAGGCCTCCGGACTGCTCAAAATCAACTAAAACAACTTCAAAATACATATAAAACATGTAAGGAACTATTCCGAATAATAAAGTCTCAATCTTTACAATATTATGAAAATCGACCCAAAAGTCAACCCCCGGGCCCGCACCTCGGAACCCGACAAATTTATAAATTCCGATTACCCATTCCGGTACGAGTTCACCCATACTAAATTTATCCAATTCCGATAACATTTGGTCTTTCAAATCATGATTTTACATTTTAGAAGTTTTCTTTCAAAACCCACAATCCCCTCAACCCAAAACACAAATTAAATGATAAAAACAAGAAATAATTCATGAAATATAATTAATTATAGTGGAAGAACACTTACCCATTCGATTTGTGTGAAAAACCCTCAAAGAATCGCCCAAAACCGAGTTCTAGAAGTCAAAATATGTTTGAAATGGTGAAACCCCGCTTTTGCAAACTTATATTCTGCCCAGGTGCTTTGTGAATCGCTATCGCAAGAATCGAGGCGCGATCGCGTAGAAGGAAATGGTTGCTGGTGTATGATGTGCTCCACGATCTCGGAGAATCTTATGCGATTGCGTATAAGGGGCAGGCTGGCTTCTGCAATCGCGGATGGAGTCATGCGAACGCGGAGAGTAACAGGTGCCAGTGCCTAAGGCCTGGTCTCTACTACGCGAACACGGTTGAGTTAATGCGATCACGAAGAAGGAGAATGTGAACTTCCGCGATCGCGAATAGAACTATGTGAACACATTGAAGTAAAGTATGGGCTAGTCATAAAAGCACTATGCGATCGCGAATCCTTCTATGCGATCGCGAATCCTTCTATGCGATCGCATAGAAGGAAACCAGATGACAAGTTCAGCAGTGGAAAAATGAGGAAAGTTTGCCCGAAGCCTATCCGATTCACATCCGAGACCCCCGGGACTCAAAATCATATATGCGCACAACCTCTACAACATCCTACAGACTTATTCGTGTAATCAAATCACCAAAATACGTCATAACCATCGAATTAAACCTCAAAATCAATGAAATTTCTCAAAACTTCTTTAAACATCAAATTTTGCATTTAAGGTCCGAATCACATCAAATTAATTCCGTTTCTTACCAAATTTTACAGATAACACATATAAGTCATATCAAACATGTAACGGGCTCCATAACCATGATACGGGCCCGATATCACAGGGTTCACCTCAAATTTCATTTTCAAAAACCTTTATATTTTTCAGAGAACAATTTTCTTTAAAAATTCATTTCCCGGACTTGGGACCTCAGAATTTGATTCTGGGCATACGCCCAAGTCCCATATTTTCCTACAGACCCTCCGGGACCGTCAAATCATGGGTCCGAGCCCGTTTACTAAAAACGTTAATCGAAGTCAACTTTATTCAAATTTCTAATACAAAATTATCATTTTTATCAGTTTTTCACATAAAGGCTTCCTGACTACATGCCTGAGCTGCACACGCAAATCGAGGTGAGATAGAAGGAGGTTTTCACGACTTCGGAATACAAAATTAGCTAGAAATATACGTGATGAACTTTTGGGTCATCACACTTCTCAACACTAATAGGATATATTGTTACAACTAATATACCCAGGTTATAAATAAAAAATAATAGGTTTGAATTGGAACATTAGAGAACTACCCAGTGATGCAACCATTTTAAAAATTGTACCAAACTGTAAATATTGTGGAGCAAAAAGGTTTGAATATGAAACACCAACATTTTTTTGTAGCAATGGTTCAATTAAATTGATGTCATATGAAATGCCTAATGAACTCTTAAATCTATATTTAGGCAATACCGAAGAATGTGAACACTTCCGTACCTACCTTAGATTATACAACAATATGTTTGCATTTACTTCACTTGGAGTGAACTACAACAAAGCACTAGCAAAAAGAAATCAAGGAATTTATACATTTAAAGTACACGGTCAAATGTATCACTTCATAAATGATTTGATTCCAACAAATTGTCAACCAAGAAATTTACAGTTGTATTTTTATGATGAGAACACAGAAATATTGTATAAAATGGCTTCCTCGGATATACTTCGACAGTCGATTGTTGAGAAGCTAATGGATATACTGAAGATAAATCCTTATTGTATCTTCTTGAAATCTCTAATACATATCCCAGAATTATCAAATTTTTATATTGCATTGAGATCCTGCTCTGGCTTAGATCAACGAATATACAACTTGTCAACTGTGTCAGAAGTAGCAACATTATGGCTAGAACAAGAAACGAACAATAGTAGCTCTGCACCCCATATCCGAATCTATACTCACAGTAACAAAAGCCAGTTAGTAAATTACTACTATGGCTGCTACGATCCTTTGCATATCCACTTTTATTTCCTTATGGTTAAAACATATGGCATTGCGGTATTCCAAAAATCGTACAACCTAACAAGAAATTGAGAAGCGAGCTTACTATGAGACTGAGCAGCTTCCAAGCGTTTCTAACATGTCTTCAATTGATGGACTACTTGATATGGAAGCTAATGTTTTGCAAAAGAGGAAACATAAAAGGAATAATTTTTCTTGTCATGAATACTACTGTTACAAACTCCAGATGATAGAGAATGAAGAAAACGTCATTTTACATTCTGGGAGATCATTTCAACAATACTCGTGTGATGACCCAAGAGGTCATTTTATAAATTTAGACTCCTTTACATGATGAATATCCATAAAAAGATTAATTTTAAGTACCTCAATTTGTGTGCGCAGTCTGAGCGTGAAACCGGAAAGCTTTTATGTTAAAATATGAGAAATAGTAATTTCTAGAGTTAAAATTTCATTATAGTTGACTTTGGTCAATATTTTGAGTAAACGGACTAAGATCTGTGTTTCGACGATTTCGGGAGGTCCGCAGTAAAATATGGGACTTGGGCGTATGCCCGAAAATGAATTCTGAGGTCCCAAGCCTTAGAAATCAATTTTTGAAAGAAATTATTTTGCTGAAATATTAATGAAATTAATAAAAGAACTAATGTTTGAAACCATTGGTATCGGGCCCGTATTTTGGTTCCGGAGTATGGTACATATTTGTTATAGTATTTAAAGGTTTACTGTGAAATTTAGCAAAAAATGAAGTTCGTTTGACGTGATTCGGACATTCGGTTGAAAAGTTATGAACTTTAAGTGTTCTTGATGAAAATGATGAGTTTTGAGGTTTAATTCATAGTTTTACATGTTATTTTCATAATTTTATCGCGCGAGAAAGTCCGTATGATGCTTTTAGACTTGCATGCATGTTTGGATTAGAGCCCCGAGGGCTCGGATGAGTTTCAAATAGGCTTGGGTTGTGTTGTGCTTGTTCTTTTTTATGCTTCGACGTCGTTTCTTCAAGCATAAATGATATCATATTGAACAAATAAGCTTCTATTTTTGTTTTGAATGAAGTATTAGATCCGTATCGTAATTAAGGACCGGTAGCAAAAAGAATTATCGAATTTGGACATCGTATGAGGATGTTATGGTCATTTTACTAAGGTTGCCAGATTTTTCAGGTTAATTCCGAAATTGCCACTGACGGCGTATTAAAAATCTGCACTATTTACAAATATTAAAACCTACATATATCCTTCATTATAATGTCAGATTGAGTGATTCAAAAGCCTAAATTGACTAGACTTTTACAAGGAATCCATTGGAGACATAAAAATCAAGTTTTGGGATCGTTTGGCATGAGAAACGAGGTAGAATAGCTGGCAGAAAAATATATATT
Organism: Nicotiana paniculata; assembly: GCA_005239505.1. Classification (NCBI taxonomy): domain Eukaryota; kingdom Viridiplantae; phylum Streptophyta; class Magnoliopsida; order Solanales; family Solanaceae; genus Nicotiana; species Nicotiana paniculata. The sequence goes on along the minus strand of ML332326.1, from coordinate 7,506 downwards.
AAACGGGCAGACTTTTTCTTCTTCAAATTTTCGAACCCCACAGCCCTAGGAACGAATTCTTCACAAAATATCATCCCCAAGTCATAGGTAATCAATTCAAAACTTTACTCTTTCAATTACCCATTGTTTTTCATCACTTTTAAATCAAAAACTAAGAATTTTCATGGTAAAAATTGAGGGTTTGGGTAGAATTAGGGAATTTTGTAAAAATCGAATCTTTACCTCGAATTGAGATCATATTTCGAAACTAATTGTATATTTGGGTTCGTGGGTGAATGGGTAATCGTAATTTGGTCCGAACCCCGAGTTTAGACCAAACGGGCCCGGGGTCGGGTTTTCACTTTTTTTGAGAAAACTTAGGAAAAATAATATTTTTCAATAAAGTTAGTTCCTTTAGCCCTAATTAATGATATTAAGTTGATTATGAATAGATTTAAGTGTGTTGGAGGTGAATTCAAAAGGATAAGCCGTAATTGAGCAGTGAGTGGCCTGCGAAATTGAGGTAAGTGTTTGATCTAACTTTGACTTGAGGGAATAGGAATCCCCACTTGTTTGCTATGTGAAATGCATGTCCATTTATTAAATTAAATTCCAAACCCATCCTAGAACCCGGTGTCACAAGTGCATGAGCAAATTCTAAGAATTTTACAATTTCTACAAAGCTTGTCCGAAATACAATTGGACAAGGAAATTAAAACAAAATAATACAATACGAGGGAGACTCTGTCAGCTGCGGATTGCCTCCGAATAATGCAGCCCGCCTAAGTCTCTAAACCAGCTACATCACTTTGAAGGTACCTGTGCAATAAAAATGAATAGCAAGTGTAGCATGAGTACGAAAACAACGTGTACTCAGTAAGTCGCCCGCCTAACCTTAGAGAGGTAGTGACGAGAGGTCGAATTAGACACTCACTACGGTCCAACAAATTAATTTAGCACAATATGATATCAGTAATAGGCATACGAGGATGATAAAACGGTAAGCATTACGAATAACTCTAATTCAAATAAATGCTGAAAGTAAATAAATAGTTACTACTTCCTCATTTCCCCCTGAATTTATTAAATAAACAATTACTTATTTATTTCCCCCCCAATATCTTGTCACTTCAAAATCCATGAAAAATATTTAACAATTTAGCATGCGCATACGAGATAAGGACAACCGGCCTAAGCCATAAAAATAATCATGTCTGTGCACTGCCGAGGGTCGAACAACCCGAACCATAAGTGCATCTTTGCCATAAAATAATCATCTCTATGCACTGTCGAGGGTAGAATGGCCCGAATCATAAGTGCATCTTTCAATCCGCCGTGGCGTACGACCCGTTCCTATGAGAGTGGGGGAAATAACACTCTGCTCGCGGAATATAAATTGCGAAGCGGTCACATGCAGTCATGCACAATCAACAGTCCACCCCGACTACGCCGGGAAAACAAATACTCAAGTAAATGACAAATTTCTCTTTTAAAAATCACAAAATAGTTTTTAAATCCTTTCTCGAAATTCATTTGCCAAGTTTTATAATATTCAATAATATAACCTTATCCGGAATACAATTATCCACGGAGGAGTCAATTCTCTTTTAAATGATTAAGAAGGTACACTCTAGCATTCGTAGGAAATAAGTTACAAATTCAATAACATTATCAGTCTAATATCATTGGCAGGATCACATGTACAACACGTAAGGCATGCTAGTGGGTCCTAAACTACCCGGACATAAGCATAATAGTAGCTACGCACGGAGCCTCATTACTTCGTGCGTACGTAGCCCCCCACAATTAATAGCATGTATTTAATTAGTTCACCTAGGGGGACAATTCCCCCTCACAAAGTTAGAAAGGAGACTTACCTCGCTCCGAAATTTCCTAACCGGCTTCCAAGCCCTTCCGACGACTCCAATGGATGCACAACGCCCCAAAACTACCAAATAACGGGCAAAACAATGAAAATATACTCTAATATTTGCAACAATTCAAATTATATAATTTCCCAACTCCGCTCAGTGAATTGACCAAAATACCCTCGGGCCCACGTGCCTGGATTCCGAAATTTCTCGAAGATAAACTCTACCCATAGCCCTACTAGCTCAAATATACAATTTACTCTAAATTCCATGCTTAAATTCGTGATAGAAATCAAAAATACCATTTCTAGGTTTTTTCTTCAAAATTTCCCAATTTTTGCTACTAATTTGTATGTCTAATCCATGCATATAACTTGTATTTAACTTAAGAACATGAAGAAATTACTTACCTAGTAATGCATGATGAAAATCCCTCTTGAAGATCCCTTACAATCGCCTAAGCCATGAGAAAAATGAGAGGAATGGCCAAAATCCCGGTTTTAAACATTCGGCCCAGGCCATTTTTCGCACCTCCGATCCGACCTTCGCATCTGCGATTCCGCAGGTGCGCCCAAGAGCCCGCACCTGCGGCTTCCTTCTCCTCCAGCCGGATCGGCACTTGCGACCCATTGCCCGTATTTGCGCCTTCGCAGGTGAGGAAATTCCGTCGCACCTGCGATCCCAGCCAAGCCAGCCCACTCTCGCACCCGCGGCGCCAAAGCCGCACCTGCGGCCAAATCCTCGCAGGTGCGGTCACACCAGACACCAGCAACCCAACTCCTCCTCTAACCTCAAATTTGATCTGTTAACCACCCGGAATCCACCCGAGGCCCCCGGGACCCCGTCCTCTCACCGAATCAGTCCCATAACATCCCACGGACTTGCTCGAGGCCTCAAATCACATCAAACAACGCCAAAATCACGAATCGAACACAAACTCAAACTCTATGAACTTTGAAATTTCAAACTTCCACATTCGATGCCGAACCTATCAAATCATGTCCGATTGACCCCAAATTTTGCACGCAAGTCATATTTGACATTACGGACCTACTCCAACTTTTGGAATTGCATTCCGGCACCGATATGAAAATTTCCACTTCCGGTCAGATTTCTCAAAAACCTTCAAATTCCTATCTTTAGCCAAATGACTTCAAAATGACCTACGGACATCCGAATTCACTTCCGATCGCGCTCCCAACTCCAGAATCTCCATACGAAGCTATTCCCAGACTCGGAATCCCAAACGGACATCAATAACACTGAAATGCGTTTCAATCCAAACTTAGGAAATTTCTTCAAAAATGCTGACTTCTACAATAAACGCCGAAATGCTCCCGATTATCCAAAGCCCGATCCGGACATACGCCCAAGTCCGAAATCATCATAATACCTGAAATGGAGTTGCTCATGACTTCAAACCGCTGAACGACGCGCTAGAGCTCAAAACGACCGGTCGGGTCATTACATTCTCCCCCACTTAAACAGACATTCGTCCTTGAACGTGCTAGAACTTGCTCTGGAGTTATCTGAAATCACTGCTTAATACCTCGAGCACCTGCCCATGCTGCCACAACCCAACAGAGTACATTAGCTTGATCAAATCTGAAGATTTCTTATTTTATCCATATAATAGGCTAAAATAAGAAATCTTCAGATTTGATCAACCCAACAGAGTACATTAGCTTGATCAAATCTGAAGATTTCTTATTTTATCCATATAATAGGCTAAAAATCCAGTTCCAACACCTGAAATTTCTCTACCAGGCCTAGTTCCAATATATAAACACCGTATCAACTACCACACGACATATCAGAACATGACTATATACCTTTGCTGAATTAGCACCATGCACTGCATAATTCATCATCTGACCACAATGACACTCCCTGAACCTTAATAGCCAAAATTACACGAATCTGATGCTCTCAATGCACCTCATGATATATATATACATCCTGCTATAATGCTGGCGATACCACCACAACGGAGGAGACGAGTAGAAATTCATAACCCACTGCAAGGTTAACAAATCATTGAATATCTCTTCTTGACTAGAATCATCACCTCATTATGAACTAACTGTTGGGAATTGCCTTCAATGTATTTCACATAATCTTGTTGCACTGATCCCTGATCCAATAATCTCGTCTCACCCAAAATGAACTGCTTAGACAACAAATCACCCCAAACATGACCAACAGTTTTACATGACACCACAATGCGCCAATAGGCCATGACTCGAACATGATACATAAAGAAATGACTCAGGAAAAGACTACTTGACTCATGCAACTTATTATGAAATCTTCTCAGAAAATAGAAAGTAAAACACAAGAAAAATAAATATAGGAACCTTACTCATCATCACACTGTTTCGGCGTACAAGCCGATCCAAATAACATACCTGTGGCGACGTGGCACCCGATCCCATCATAAAATTCACATAAGGAAATATACACGGAGCCGAATTGCTCACTATTACACATTACCGAATATCGGTCACAAGCACGCTAAGTGCATAATACCATCCTGGGGAGACTGATAAGGCCATATGCTACAAAGCTCAAGCACAACTGAGGTGCGATATATAAGATCTATCCTGCTCACATAACATCACCACTACGCGGGACCTCAACACATAAGAAATTATCAAGCCGTTTCACAACTCACACGGCACAATCATAATATTACATGGATTTGACGAAGACGGAACAACACCTGATATCCCAACACCCCTCCTTGAGGGGCGCTATACTGAAATGAACACATCTGCCTCACATGAAGCCAATTATCTCGTTTAAATCCATTCATACACTTCAAGCCGATTCTTCTTGCAATGAACTAGGCTGATAGGTTTACTAGGTCCATATTAACCCACTTCCTCTCATAATACGCAAGAACAACCATCATAGCCAGGACAAACACCCCACAATCCACAACCAAATAAACTGAACGCCTTCCAGGCATAAACCCTCAAATAAGCAATATTGCACTTCTTTATGCTCAGTCCAAATATTCAATACATTAAGTGACTACATGTCACACTCGTACAATCTTCTCATGGTTATGCTCCCACGACCTTCCATACCAGGTAAAAAGTCTGCACATCCACCACTGGCCACACTAACTGTGATGACCAAAAAGGTCATCCCATATATTCTAGCTAATTCTGTGTTCTGATGTCGTGAAAACCTCCTTCCATCTCACCTCAATTTACGTGCACAGTCTGGGCGTGTTGCCGGGAACCCTTTATGTGAAAAAACTGATAAAAATGATAATTTTATATTAAAAATTTGAATAAAATTGACATCAATCAAAGTTTTTGGTAAACAGACCCGGACCAGTGATTTGACGATCCCGGAGGGTCCGTAGGAAAATATGGGACTTGGGCGTGTGCCCGGAATATAATTCCGAGGTCCTAAGTCCGAGAAATGAATTTTTAAAGAAAATTGTTTTCTGAAAAATATAAAGATTCTTGAAAATAAAATTTGAGGTGAAACCTGTGATATCGGGTCCATATCATGGTTCCGGAGCCTGGTACAGGTTCAATATGTTTTATATGTGTTATGTGTTAAGTTTGGTAATAAACAGACTTGGTTTGACATGATTCGGACCTTAAATGCAAAATTTGTTGTTTAAAGAAGTTTTGAGAAATTTCATAGGTTTTGAGGTTTAATTCGATATTTATGATGTTATCTTGGTGTTTTGATTACTCGAATAAGTCCGTGGGATATTTTTGAGGTTGTGTGTATATTTGGTTTTGAGTCCCCGGGTCTCGGGTGTGTTTCGGATGGGTTCCGAGTCCATTTTTCCTATTTTTGAACTGCTGAAACTGTCATATGGTTTCCTTCTATGCGATCGCATAGAAGGATCCGCGATCACATAAAGTGTCTGACTCGCCTAGTGATTTACTTCATTACGTTCACATATAGTAGTCCGCAATCGCAGAAGCTAACCTACTCCTTATACGCAATCACATAAGTTATTCCACGATCGCATAGAGCATTTTAATCCAGTAACCATTATTCTACGCGATCGCGCCTCGATTCCCACGATCGCAATTCACGAAGCACCTGGACAAAATATAAACTTCCAAAAAAGCGGGGTTTCACCTTTTAATCATATTTTGACTTCTAAAACTCGGTTTTGGCCGATTCTTTGAGGGTTTTTAACACAAATCGAAGGGGTAAGAGTTCTTCCACTAGAATTAAATATATTTCATGAATTAGTTCTTGTTCTTATCATTTAATTTGTGATTTGGGTTGAGGGGATTGTGGGTTTTGAAAGAAAACTTCAAAAAATAAAAATTCATGATTTGAATGACCAAATGTTAACGGAATTGGATAAATTTAGTATGGGTGAACTCGTATCGAAATGGGTAATAGTAATTTATAAAATTTGTCGGGTTCCGAGGTGCGGGCCCGGGTGTCGACTTTTGGGTCGATTTTTATAAATTTGCAAAGATTGGAACTTTATTATTCGAAATCGTTCCTTATACATTTTATATGTATTTTGAAGTTGTTCTAGTTGATTTTGAGCCCGCCAGAGAAGTCTATTTTTAAGTACCGGCTTGTCTNCTAGTTTCATCTTTTCCTGCTCAAATTAGAAGTACTTGCCTAGCATTCCTTGTTTCTTATTTGATCTTATTTGACTTAAATGAAGACTTTGTTTTTCCTACCGTTATACTATATCTTTCTTCATACATGACTATGTGACCTAAATTAGTATAATCTCGCCCTATAAATATCTAAGCAGTAATTGGAATATCTATACGTTGGTCAAGCATGCCCGTGAGTCATACAATGTGATTTAAATGATTTTCCTCTTAAGTACTACTTAGGTTTAATTGATGACCGCCCATGTGAAGGGTGTTCTTTGATGCTGCCTATTTACTGAGAATTTGTTCAAACTGAGTTTATTCGGTGAAGCTAATTGTCTAAGTGAGATTGGTTATAGCTGATTCCCTTGCCGGGATGATTTGGTTTCTTGGTTGCGAACTTGAATATATGGAATCATTGCTATATTTGTCTTGTTTTCCCCTCGTTATGTTGTTTTCTCTTTGTGCATGGCATTCCTTTCTGTGGCTACTTCATATGAGTGAGTTTTTACCATTTTTGTGATTTAAGTCTTTGTATTGATTTTCTCATCGCACTTTGCAATCGGCCTTGTTTTCTTTTGCGCCGGTTGTGGCAATATATGTTGTTTCTGTCGCATTCTGGTTGTTTTCCTCAGTGGCTGCATTGCATATTTAAATTGGGACTACAGACAGAGATCCTGGAGCTTTCCCCCTGTACTGCATCACATATTTAAATTGGGACTACAGACAGAGATCTGGGAGCTTTCCCCCTGTACTGCATAGCATATTTAAAGTGAGACTACGGACAGATATCCGGGAGCTTTCCCCCTGTACTGCATCGCATATTTAAATTGGGACTACGGACAGAGATCCGGGAGCTTTCCCCCTGTACTGCATCGCATATTTAAATTTAGACTACGGACGAGATTCCGGGAGCTTCCCCCTGTACTGCATTGCATGACAAATTCTGAGTTGCGGATCGAGTTACGATGGTTTTATCATTGAGGAGATTCTGATCGAAATATATATATATATATATATATATATATATATATATATATATATATATATATATA
>ML332325.1:0-38947 GCA_005239505.1 Nicotiana paniculata | reverse complement strand
AAATCATTTGGAAATATATTTGCCAATAGTTTCAACATAACTTTCAAGAAGTTTAGTGTAAAATGCTGAAAATCATAAGTAGCCCCTCAGGAAAAAAACATGTATCATAATCAGCCCCTTGGGCATGCCTCACAGTCACTCATAATCAGCCCATCGGGCATACCTCATAGTCACTCATAATCAGCCCCTCGGGCATACCTCATAGTCACTCATAATTAGCCCCTCGGGCATACCTCACAGTCACTCATGCCTCCCAATCACTCGTCACTCGGCACTCGCACTCGGTGCACTCACTGGGGGTGTGTACAGACTCCGGAGGGGCTCCTTCAGCCCAAGCGCTAATATCAAGCCACCTCGTGGCGTATCATATCCTCACAAATCAGGCCCTCGGGCTCACTCAGTCAGAACCTCTCAAAAGCCCCTCGGGCGTATCAGTAAAACGGGGTGCTCGACCCAAAATATCATTTTTAAATCTCAAAGTAGTGTAAATCAGGCTGAGTTTCGAAAACAGTAAGCACAATGTGACTGAGTGAAATCATAAATAAACAGTGAGGAAAATAGCAGTAAAAAGACCCCAAGGGGTCTAAACAAGTCGGCACGAGGTCCCAAACATGGCTTATAGTCCAAATATTTCAATAATATTTAGAACACAATTTAACATATGGTTTAGAGTAAATTACGCAACTCAATAGTTGTCGCGGAGATGACCAAGTCCAATCCAAAAATTAGTGCGCGTCACATACTAGTTATCCGACATGAGCGCCATTCTAAAATCAGTGAGAAATATGAAGTCCGGGGTTTCATACCCTCAGGACAAGATTTATAACCATTACTTACCTCTAATGGACCACAATACTAGTCCGCTATGCTCTTGCCCCTCAAATTGGCTCCCGATTGCTCCGAATCTAACCAAAACCAGTTTAACATCATCAATATATACTAAAGGAACACAACCCAATCGAAAACTATCAATTTATACAAGAATCTCGAAATTTGGCCAAACCTACCACAGTAGGATGAACAGAGCAAGAGACTCCAAGCAAGCAAACTATATCATAGATACGAAAGTTTTCCTACAAAAGGGATGGCTATTGCCAAGCTACACTAACAGTTAATTTGCTTGTAGTCGCAACAGTTTTCCTACCAAAGGGGCTGGCTTCAACAACCCATAAGGGACGGCTTGCCAAGCTACACAACTCAGAAAACTGTTGTACTACAATCAACCCAACTGTTAAAACTCAGAAAACATTCGTACTACAACAAGCTAACTTTCTTAGAGTATTCTTACTCTATTTTCATACATGGACCGGCCTTTCCATCCATTCGAAAGAAAGAACAAGAAGGAAATTTAGAAGGAACTCTAAATCCTTCAATTTAGAAGCCTAATCCGGACAAAATAGCATAGAAACGACTTTAATAACCCGGGAACTTACCTCCACTGAAGACCCACAAATTCTCTCTTCAATTTGCCCTCAAATGAGCTCCAACTGCATGCAACAATGGTAGAATGACTAAAATTTCACGGAGGCTTCTTTTATACTGTTCTACTCAGCAATTCCGCACCTGCGGACCCGCACCTACGGTCCCAGGTGCGCACATGCGAAAACCCACTAACGGACCAAATTCTCGCACCTGTGAACCCTTCTCCGCACCTGCAGCTTCGCAGGTGCGGCTATCCCTTCGCACTTGCGGACTCCTCCTGCCTAGACTCCCTTCGCACCTACGATAGCCTATTTTTCACCGATAGCCTATTTTTCACTGCCGACCAAAACTCGCCAAAAACTAACTTCCGCCAATTCAAGCCTAATTCTACACCGGACATCAAAACTTTATTCCGAACACACTCCTAAGTCCCAAGGGGGTAAAAAACCCCCAAGGGGGTCTAAACAAGTCAGCACGAGGCCCCAAACATGACTTATAGTCCAAATATTTCAATAATCTTTAGATCAAAATTTAACATATGGTTTAGAGTAAAATACGCAACTCAATAGTTGCCGCGGAGAGGACCAAGTCCAATCCAAAAATCAGTGCGCGTCATATACTCGTCATCCGACATGTGCGCCATCCTAAAATCAGTGAGAAATATGAAGTCCGGGGTTTCATATCCTCAGGACAAGATTTATAACCATTACTTGCCTCTACCGGGACACAATACTAGTCCTCTATGCTCTTGCCCCTCAAATTGGCTCCCGATTGCTCCGAATCTAACCAAAACCAGTTTAACATCATTAATATATACTAAAGGAACACAATCCAATCGAAAACTATCAATTTATACAAGAATCTAGAAATTCATCCAAACCCGAGATCCGGGCCCATGCCTCGGAATCCGATAAAATTTTCATCACAATAAACCTCGTCCTCCCACGATTTTACACATACCAAAAATACCACAATCGGACCACAATTGCCTACCCAAATTTCCAAAAGAATTTTCCAATCCTCCACCCATTTTTCCCAACCTTTTTCTACTTTAATTCCTTCAATTTACAAGCCTAATCCAAACAAAATAGCATAGAAACGGCTTTAATAACCCGGGAACTTACCTCCACTGAAGACCCACAAATTCTCTCTTCAATTTGCCCTCAAATGAGCTCCAACTGCACGTAACAATGGTAAAATGACTAAAATTTCACGGAGGCTTCTTTTATACTGTTCTGCCCTACAATTTTGCACCTGCGGACCGTTCAACACACCTGTGGACCCGCACCTGCGGTCCCAGGTGCGCACTTGCGAAAACCCACTAACGGACCAAATTCTCGCACCTGCGACCCCTTCTCCGCACCTGCGGCTTCGCAGGTACGGCCATCCCTTCGCACCTGTGGACTCCTCCTGCCTAGACTCCCTTCGCACCTGCGCATGGACTTTCGCACCTGCGGCTACCCATCCACAATTGCGGCCAACACCAGAAACTTACACCAGCAGCCATTTGCTGCAATTTCCCAAGTTCAAAACTCTGCCAACCATCCGAAATCAATCCTGAGCCCCTCGGTGCCCCTACCAAACATACCAACACACCCCATAGAATTATTCAAACCTAGTCGAACCTTTGAAACACCAAGAACAACACGAAAACACCAAAATTACATCAAATTCTAACCTATGAACTTTAAAACTTCTAAATTTCGCTAACGATGCGGAAACCAACCAAAACACCTCCGATTGACCTGAAATGTTGCACACATATCTAAAATGACATTACGGACCTGTTCCAACTTCCGTATTTCCATTCCGACCCCGGTAGCCTATTTTCCACTGCCGACCGGAAATCGCCAAAAACTAACTTTCGCCAATTCAAGCCTAATTCCACACCGGATATCAAAACTTCATTCTGAACACACTCCTAAGTCCCAAATCACCTAACGAAGCTATCCGATCCATAAAATCCACATTTGGAGGTTGTTCACCAATAAATCAACTCTCAGTTGACTTTCTCAACTATTAGGCTACTTTAGGAGACTAAATGCCTCAATTCTCACCATGACCAATCCGTACCCAAACCAACTGACCCAACACAACATAAATAGGCTAAACAATATATAATGGGGAAAATGGGGCTAAACTCTCGAAACTACCGGCCGGGTCGTTACAATCCATAATATTAATTGAAGGTGAAACTACCTTACGTCACTCCGAAAGGTTTAGAGCGTGATTCCATGAGTCCAACATGCATTATATATAGTATCTATTTTAATCTACCGATCCGTGCTATAGTCGGCCGGGTACGACACCTATTGTGCAACCACTGATCAGTTGGGTTTACCGAGCTCTACGTGGCCGGTTACGATTCTACCGAGCCTTATGATGGCTGGGTATGTTTTTACCGAGTCCTCTTCGAGGCCGGGTATGATATGATGATGATGATTCCCATAGAGGTAGATGTTTTTAAAAGATTATTTATATATATGTATCATGCATTTCATGTCACTATCTCTCAGAGGCACTCAGATGCTACAGGTTGTATCTCCTCCATCTCTCTTTACATTACTGTTCTTAGTTATGCTTTTATGCCTTACATACTCAATACTTTATTTGTACTGACATCCTTTTTTCTTGGGGACGCTATGTTTCATGCCCACAGGTCCCGATAGACAGGTTGACAGTCCTCATAGTAGGCTATCAGCTCAGTGGAAGGTGTTACTGCACTCCACTTGCTCCGGAGTTGCCTATTTGGTCAGTATGATTGGGACATACATTGACTGGTATGGGGGGGCCTGTCCCGACCTTTTTGATGTTTATGTACTCTTAGAGGCTTGTAGACAATTGTCAGGTATATGGATACTTGTATGGCCTTGTCGGCCTATGTTTTGAGTTTACAAATGGTCATGTCAGCCTTATAGGCGCGTATGTCACATGTATAAGTTTCTATATCATGTTAGGTCATCCTATGTATAGCATTCCCTTATGTTTTATTTTGATTATGTCAAGATGACCATTTTGGCACATTTACCCGTGATAGTATGATAAGAAAGATATGTTATGTTGGTACTCGGTTGAGTAAGGTACCGGGTGCCCGTCGCGGCCCATAGGTTGGGTCGTGACAAAAGTGGTATCAGAGCAGTTCTGTCCTAGGGAGTCTACAAGCCGTGTCTAGTAGAGTCTTGTTTATGGGTGTGTTGTGCACCACACTTATAAGCAGGAGGCCACAGGGCATTTAAGACTGTCACTCTTTCTTCTTACTCTAGATCGTGTGGTAAAGCTTAGTCGTAAGATTTCAATTTCCTAAATTCTATCTTATTCATAATACGACGATGCTTACATATAGAAAGATGATTAGTAAGGGGTTACATGTGGCTGTGAATGAGTTGAGTCAGAGGAACTCGTTTTTGCACGATGCTTATGATGAGTAAATATAAGGTATTTAGTAGATCATGTGTGTAATAAGACGGGTAAGTCTTGATAAGGAACTCTAAGGCAAATAAATACATCCACCCCTATGGTGAAAGACAATGAGAGATTCAGAAGATAGATACAAGTTTCAATAAGTAAAAGAAATAAGATGAAGAAGGGTATGAGGCGCTCAGTTAATGAAGATTGTCAGTATTTACGATTCAAATAGAGAAATACAAGCATTTTGAATTACCTACAATTGTAACATAGGTATGTACAATTGGTCACACCTACCTCAGCTATGCTCCATGGGAGCCAACATATACAGTTAAGAGAAGGACGGAACATCAGGATCTAGTTAGGGTTAAAGTAACCCAAAAATGGTGGATGATTATTATCATTAGCTAACATTTCCAAAGGATAGTGCAAACGTGGTAATAGATCTCCTTGCGAGACATCCAGATGGTGCACTTTATAATAGAACAGTCAGATATGAATACTAGAATGTTGAGAAATTTCAGAAGATATCCAGTGGAATCCTAGAAGGGATAAATATTCATCATAGTATGATTCCTGTCCCTAGTAAAAAAAAAAGGAGAGAGAATGTTAGGGGTCCCAAAGAACCAGTGAGATGAAGCATGGGGAGCTAAAAGTTAAGGAATGTTTTGTTGGAGTTTTCAGAATAAAGTGATAGACATAAATGTTAGCATGGAAAGAAGAAGGGAGTTAATAAATATTTATGAGTAAGATGTGATACGTGGATGAAAACGGTAGAAAAAAGCTGACAGTATTACTGAATCTATAGTCAAGGGAAGGAAAAGACGAGAGGTAACAAGTCTTGAGGAAAAAAAATAGCATAGGTCATAAAGTCACATCCTCATTTCGAGAAATAAGTTCGTGACTCTAACGTGATTGCCAAAGGGAAACGTTAGACCCCATGAGTAATAGAAATCAGTATGGGCTGCTGAACAAGATAAACTAAACATGAATTAGGGACTGAGCGATTTGATAATGGTCGGAATCATGAGAATTTTAGGTTACGGTCCGAAAAATAGAATGGACAACGGAAGAATATTAATGAGAAATTTGGAGAATGGTCATTCAGGAAGATGCTTCCCTTAAGTTAAAGTTAAGCTTAAGGGACTGTATGGGCCAGTTACACTAAGTGTCACCCTCGCGAGTAAGGAATTTTGTTATCGTTGGTACAGAAGGGTTACCGCAAGGCGAGTGATGTCAGTGAAGATGTGAAAAGATGCCAAAAATAATGTGGTAACTATGGATTAAAAAGGAGGAATGCGGTAAAAAGGTGAAAGGAATGAGATTGCATTTGTTCAGATCCTACAAATATAATATAACTCCAAAACATTATGCAAGCATGACGCCAGAGAGAATAAATAAGGGTTTTGCACTCGATGATATTGATAAATAAGTGGAAATGAACACTTGACACATAAGGATCCCGTACGAGAGGTAAGTTAAGACAAAGGACATAACCCAAAGAGGTTACGCATAATATAAATATGAGAATGGACCAACAAGTAGTCTGTAGTTGATTCAGGAAGAGCCTAGTTATAGCTAAACAAGAGGTCATAGATAAATCAACAGATCGTGCAAGATAAACATAGTGAAACCCAACATAGGGAATTCAGTCTCGCATATATCATTCCATCATGATCCTTGAGTAATATTAAGATAGGAGATTGGGTAGTTAAAGGTACCGTATAAGTGTTGTGGAAATAAAAGAAAGTTCCACTAGGGAGATAGTCAAATTTCACTTCAGAAGAAACCTTACGAGCACAAGGGCGTGGATGTAAGTAACTAAGGATAATAATAGGTGAGTAAGAACATCAAACATTCCTTTGGGTATATGATGTAATATGCTCGCAGCTTTACAAGAGTCGGAGGGTATCCACTATGTAGTACAACGAAACTAGCTGAGGAAATATGGAAGAAGGCTTCAACATAAGCATAGTGACCTAAAGAAGAAATGGTCTTATGACAACTTTCTCACTACAATATTGTATACACTCCATAAGTAAGTAGCACCTATCGTGGATAATGAACGGGAAGAAGAAAAAAAATCAAGAGTTGATAATTGAGATCATATGAGACACAGGGAACTACAGTATTCGTGGGCATTAAGATATGCCAAGTATCCATACAACAAGTGACAGAACGGCCAGGAAAAGTAATTACTTACATTTAAAGGCGACTGGGAAGGCATGAAAGGAAATCTATGGTTCTAGCATGTGAAAAGGAAGGGTGTGAGTAGTATAAATAGATATGTGTAGGTCGCAATCTAAAGTATGATAGAGCAACAAGGTTTTAGATAGACAATAGTAAGGATAAGAAAAGGTGAGAGAGAAGGTGACGAGAATAGGTAAGTCCTCGGGATTTAACCCATCACAACAAGAGAGCTGATGGTTTCCATAAAGTTATAAAAAGCTCAGTATAGCATGAGTGAACTCAAAGGAGTTTAAAACTAGGAGCATTTAGAAGAGATGGAATGCTACCCTGGTAGTAAAGTAAGGGTGTAACTGTGGTAAATGATAAGAGGATGGAGTTTAGGCCTTTGATTGAGTAATGGTTTTGAGAACAAGGATTTCATGAACTGCACAGGATTAGAATACCCCCATAGGATGAATCACATTAGGATGCTATAAAATACAACTATTGGAGTATAGTATCGTCCCTAAGAGGATCAGGAAAATCACTTCAGATGTTCCCCGATGACCCGATGAGACGTAAGCCCTAGTGACAATGTATTACATGAGAGGATTCAATCAGTAGTAGATTATGGATCAACATTAAGGTGAATCAACAATTGATGGATAAAAGTTCAAAAGTATGAGATGAGATTAGGCTTTCATTCTTAAGATGAATGGTAATCAGGAAGCATTAAATGGCTTAGATTTATACATATAGGATAAACGGTGAGAGAGTAACCTGGAGTTGGGTGGCAGGCCTCGATAATAACAAACCGAAGTAAGAGTTAGGGTACACTATGACCTACTTGGTTATGGTAAATCCATAAGCATAGATAACTGAGGCCATGAAACAAGATATAGCAACCGTAAGTTCAACAAAGTACCAAGCAAATAACTTTAGTACACCTATAGATGCCCAGAGGGACAACATGTCATAGTACTATATATATTCACAAAGTGAAGCCTAGAGATTGGTTAAAAGCTAACCGAAAAAGGAGATAGGAGTCGCATAGGCGCACATTCAAGGTTAGAATTGTACAGGCTGCATGAAAGAAGGTAGAAACAGTTACAATATTGGAAGAAGTCGTACAACAAGTCGTGGTGTGAGAAAAGGCTTAAAAGAGGGGAATGCCCTAGCCTTCGAATTTATTCATATAATAGTTGTCTAGATGTCAAGAAAAATACTAAATTATTCATAATATATATAGGTAATGAAACTCATAAGCGCATCAGTAAACATACGAGGACGAATGTTCCAAAGGGGGGAATGATGTTACATCTCATAGTCTCATATGTGAGAGTACGTCGTAAGTCAATTGATGTAAAATCTGAAATGAGATCATCTTTGAAAGTAAATAAAGTAAGTTAATCATGTTACCTTGGAGGTTACAAATATTTAAGATCATGAATAATGAATACCAAGAGGATTGGAAAGCTTAGAAATTAAACCAATTGAAGAAAATAAGTTTCGTCGAAAGTAGACGAGTTTGGAATGTTATAACATGTACTTTAGGGTGAGACTATGGTTCATTACATGATAAAGAGGTTATTATATGAGTTAATTTTTTCGTATGAATGTAGCGTGCTACGTTTTGACGTCAAGCAAGTGGTGGAACAAAAGTTGGCAAATGTCTTCACAAATTACATTCATAATGTGCTTAACATTAGGTTAAATGTAACTGAGACTTTTGTCCCAGAATTATTGGATGATCTAACATAAAATTGAATATCTATGAGTCTAGTTTCCAACAAATTAAATTTTTCATTGATACGACATAGGATTAGAGAGATATTTGCAGTTTCGCGAGACTGCGTAGACATCATAAGTGAAGAGTAGGTGGGTCACTAAAGATTTTTGAGAAATACATTTCGTGTGTTATATGAGGTCTTATTGGGACATATTATATACAAAATTTAAGGTCTTGGAATATATTTTCCAAATCTCTTAACCATTCGTTCATACGACATCCAGATAAAAAGATATAAGCCTCGGAAGATGGGCCAATGCTAGGGTGCCAAGCTAGCACCTCTTTGACTTTTCCAAAGTTGATATATATAAGTCTTAGGTCGGCTTTCTCTTCACTTTTCAGCATACCACGACTAGAGAACACCCATAAACATATCCTTAAGCTCTCTTCTAGGGTTTCAAAGAATATTATCAATCCCAGGCATGAAATCGAGAAGCGATAACATCAAAACGATCCCTACGACGTAAGTGTCATTATACCGCCTCTCTTTTTTCTTTGTAGTTAGAGTTTTGGAAGGTAATTCATAGTTAAGAAACGTGTAATATCTGTATTTAAGTGTTAAAATATCAAGGAAGTTTGATAAATATGTTTTCTAATAGTTAGAACTCACGGGACGGTGATCGGAAGCCGTGAGTTCAAGTTATTTGACTTGTACCGGACTGTTTTGTGGACTCTTTTGTGCTACTGTTGGGATGCGTATTTCACTACAGTTTTGTGGAGTTTTAGAGTAGGAATGGTGTGGATAAACACCATATATATGTAGGGTTGTGGGCTGGTCATTCGTCGTAACATTTCCGGGCGTTTGACACTACTACGGTGGTCGTTTTGTGTATGAAGAGATTGCGGTGTGTTGGGCTGTTTTGTAGTAGTTTGTGGAGTATATAAGGCTGGAAAATAATGTATATATGTTGTTTTTGTTGTGTTCTTGTGTTTTTGGTGTTATCTTGAATTTGGAGGAAGTAAGGATAATAAGGGAGATGCTGCCCGTTTTTATACAAAATAAGCTTGTCGTTCATTGTGCGATAGTTGTAACTTTCGTAACTTAATGATTATTATTATCATTGTTGTAGATTAAGGTGAAAAGAGGAAAGTTAAACTTGGTGAATGGAAATATTGTGATAAGGTATGTTAAGGCACTTCCTTCATTCTTTTGGCATGATCTAAAGTGAAACGAACGTAGATGATACGTTATTTCATAATGAATTTACTCCTAGATACTAATGTTGTCCATGTTGTTATTTCCTTAAAAAGTTATTCTAATAAAGTATGTATGATCCTTGAGTCCTAGTGAAGCTCATATTGATGGTATGATGTCCATAATGTTAATCGAAGGTGCAACTACCTTACGTCACTCCGAAAGGTTTAGAGCGTGATTCCATGAGTCCAACATGCATTATGTATAGTATCTATTTTACTCTACCGAGTCGCGTTATAGTCGGCCGGGTACGACACCTATTGTTCAACCACTGATCAGTTGGGTTTACTGAGCTCCACGTGGCCGGGTACGATTCTACCGAGCCTTATGAGGCCGCGTATGTTTTTACCGAGTCCTCTTCGAGGCCGGGTATGATATGATGATGATGCCCACAGAGGAAGATGTTTTTAAAAGATTATGTATATATATGTATCACACATTTCATGTCACTATCTCTCAGAGGCACTCAGATGCTACAAGTTGTATCTCCTATATCTCTCTCTTTACATTACTGTTCTTAGTTATGCTTTTCTGCCTTACATACTCAGTACTTTATTCGTACTGACATCCCTTTTTCTTGGGGACGCTGCATTTCATGCCCTCAGGTCCCGATAGACAGGTTGACAGTCCTCCTAGTAGGCTATCAACTCAGTGAAAGGTGTTGCTGCACTCCACTTGCTCTGGAGTTGCCTATTTGGTCAGTATGATTGGGACATGCATTGACTGGTATGTCGGGGCCCTGTCCCAAACTTTTTGATGTTTATGTACTCTTAGAGGCTTGTAGACAATTGTCAGGTATATGGATACTTGTATGGCCTTGTCGGCCTATGTTTTGAGTTTACAAATGGTCATGTCATCCTTATAGGCGCGTATGTCACATGTATAAGTTTCTATATCATGTTAGGTCGTCCTATATCTAGCATTCCCTTATGTTTTATTTTGATTATGTCATGATGACCATTTTTGCACATTTTCCTGTGATAGTATGATAAGAAAGATATGTTATGTTGGTACTCGGTTGAGTAAGGTACCGGGTGCCCGTCGCGGCCCATAGGTTGGGTCGTGACAAATTGGTTGTAATGTAAGTTGCGGAATGGGTAGAATACATTTAGATATAAGAGTGACTATATCTCCCTAAGCACTTTAACATATACATTTCATGGTTCAAAACCCCACACTTATGTCAAACCATAACTCCAGCTTCACATCAATATACATTAACTCCCAACTTCTTTTAGTACAAATACACCAAGATTTACCACTATCAAGGAATATTTTTCACAATCATACAATTTTTTTTTTCTTATTCAATTCAAGTTGCTCTTACTTTTTCAAAATAAGTTCCCTTTTCTCCTTATTTCATTAGTTCCACTCAAAAGCCAAACCAACCACCCCAATTCAACTTTTACAAAGTTCATAATCAATTCAAGTGCTCACGAGAGGTAAAACAGTTCAAATAGATGGTCAATTCTAACAAATGGGTAAGGCTTGTAATGTGGTTGCCAAAGAAATAGGATTACATTCTCAAAGGGGTTAACTACGATACATAACAATTAGGTGGGTAAAAGCATATAACTGGATCAACAAAGAAATGCCTATATCACTTTCAAGACTGAACAGAACTATCATTCCGCTTTGCAAACACACGGGGCAAGTTCTAGAAATCAAATGCAATGTACAAAATAACAAAAAACCTCACACACACATGGCACATAACTCACTCAAGATTAGACTAGTTAAGCGAAGTTAAGATCAAACAGTTCAAGGTACTTATACAAGAGTAAAAAACAGAGCCTAAGCGTCACAACTAAAGCACTCACTATTCTCAAGGCATAATTAAGTTACGAGATATTGCTTCCAATTCAAACCATAGCACAAGATTTCCTACCATTCTACAAAACAAAAACTAACTACACCCCGTTCAAACAAAACCCTTGGAAAAGAACCGCGACACAAAGAAAAAGCAAGGGGGATTTATCACACTACCTAACAAAATAAAATATTTTTGTCTTTTTCTTTCGACTTTCATCCCTCAAGAAACCTATTGAATGATATTCATCGTCGGGAAAAATCGAAATCTTTTTCAATTTTTATGATTCTTTTCAATTTTTTCTATCTCTACCTACTAAAACAACAAAAAACTAACACATATACATACAACATAAAATGATCCCCCTACCCCACACTTTAAGTTGGGGCATTTCCCCATGACACAAAATTAAAAAGCATAAGCTAAAGGGAACTTCCCTGAATATTTAGTCGGGGCCTGCGTCGAAGTCGGGCTCCATTCCACGCATCCAAACCAATGCACACATTCATCCAAACAACTTCTTCTCAGTCTTCTTGGGGTACACCCCACACTTATCTTTCTCATTCATCGCAACTTTCTCTTTTGAGCTTGTCACCTTCCACTCAACACTTGCAGCTGGCTTCTCCTTTTTCACCCTCGTTTCTATATTCACCTCAAAAGTTACAGTATCCTCACCCACTCGAAGCATGAGTCTTCTCCCGTGTATGTCTAAGATTGATCTACTTGTTGCTAAGAATGGTCTTCCTAGGATGAGGGGGACCTCCTTGTTCTCCTCTATATTCACCACTATAAAATCTATAGAAAAAATGAACTTATCTACCCAAACTAAAACATCTTCCACTACCCCCTCGGGTATCAGAGTCGATTGATTACCCAGCTGCAATGATATTGGTGCTGACCTTATCTCTCCAATCTCATTCTCCAGTTTCCTGTAAATAGATAAAGGAATTAGATTAATTGAGGCACCGGAATCACATAGTGACTTATCAAAATTAATAAAGCCAAAAGAGAAAGGTATAGTAAAACTCCTTAGATCTCCACACTTTTGTGGGAGTTTGTTTTGTAAGATTGCACTGCAATGCTCTGTGAGCTTGACTAATGAGGTGTCTTCTATATTCCTCTTCTTAGTCAGGATTTCCTTCATGAATTTGGCATAAGCTGGCATTCGGCTTAGCACCACTATGAATGGAAAAATTACATTAACCTGTTTTAGCATATCCATAAATCTCTCAAATTGCTTGTCCAACTTCTCTTTATATAGTTTTTGGGGAAAAGATAGAGTAGGCATGTGCTTGCTTTCTTCAGATTCACCCCGTCTCGAATTCTCTTCCTTTTTATTTTTCTCAATTGTCTTCTTGCCTTTCTTCTTCTTCTTATCAACTTCATTTTCAGCTGCTTCCCACTTTCTTTTTCAGGTAGCATATCTTTTTGGACTGGGGTGGGCTCTTTCAACAATTGCCCTCTTCTCAGAGTTACAACATTTACCGTCTCTTTGGGGTTTCTTTCAGTATCAACTGTCAGAGTACCTGAGACCCTTTCAGATAATATTGTTGCAATATGTCCCACTTGCCTCTCCAGATTTCGACGACCAGTACCTAATTCTTTGGTAGCTGCTCCATGAGCGTCCAACCTCTCATCTGTTTTCTGAATAAAGGACTTCATTAGATCTTCTAAGACAGACTGAATGGATTATTGAGGCTAAAATTGCTGCCTCTGCTGATTGGAATACTGGAGCTCCTTGTCCCTGGGGTCTAGGATTATTCTGTTGTCGCACATTTACTGTACTTCCAGGTGAACTCCATGAACAACCAGGGTGCCTCTGACCCATTGCGTTAAAGTTGTAACTCTCCACAGCATTCACTTCCTTAGTTGAGTCTTGACACTCATGAGTAGTTTGTCCTCTTCCACATATATCTCACTCTGCATTAAAGCTAAGATTAGCTTCCTTATCTCCTTGGACATGGCATCAAGTTGTACCAGCACAGATGTGTTAGAATCAACTTGGTGAACACCAGTCAATCTTCTTCTTTCAATACTTTCAGAGGGCCACTGATTTGCATCCTTAGACAATCCATCAAGAATAGTGACTGTCCCCTCTAGTGTCTTCTTCATCAACGGGCCTCCAACTGCATTGCTCAATGTTCTACGTGAGTCTGGTGTCAACCCATCCCACAAATCATGGAATTTCATCCAGAGTTCAATTCCGCTATGTTGACCCTTTCTAACAATCTCCTTAAACCTCTCCCAAGCTTCAAAAATAGTTTCATTATCTTTCTGGAAGAAGTTATGGATCTCTCTTCTAAACTTGCCCGTTTTTGCTGAGGAGAAATATATGTCAAGAAGTTTTCTGGTCATCCCCTTCCATATGCTAATTTATCCTTCAGGCAAGCTTCGAAGCCACTGCTTCGCGTCATCTTTGAGCGTGAAGGGGAATTCCCTCAAGTAAACTCCATCTTGTGAAACACCATTGTATTGAAAGGTGTTCATAATTTATTTGAAGTTCATTAGATGGTTATTTGGATTTTCGTTCATCTTTCCTATGAAAACACAACAGTTCTGAAGAGTTTGGAGAAACCCTTGCTTTAATTCGAAATTGTTCGCTGCAACTAGAGGTGGTCTGATACTTGACAATCCTTGGTTATAGACTGGTCTGGCGTAATCAACAAGTGGTCTCCCAGCACCGGGAGCTATGTTTCTGAATTGGCTTGCACCCACGGGTTGATTTTGATCTGTGACCCCTCTCTTCTTCATAAATGTGCTGCACATCTCTAATAGCTGCTTCTTCAGCATCCCGTGCAGCTTTTTCTATTTGTTAGGATGCCTCTCTTGCATCCAAAACTACATTATCATCATCTCCAACCATAATTTCTTTGGTTGAGGATTGCCCAACCTTTTCTTTATTCTCAGGGAGATTTCTTTCCTTCCTCAATTGTCACATTTGTTTCTCAATTTATGGTTTGTATGGTAGCACTTCCTTCCCATAAGATCGAACACTATTGATTGCCAATCCCTGCAACGGTGCCAAAATTTGACGAGCTAAAACACAACCTAAATATACTCGCTAGTCAAAGATAGTATAGTATAATATCATATCCACATGGATTGAAGTTAAACAATATTATTGTAGTTTTTAGCTAGATTGCTATCCAAAATGACCAACAATTGATAATTATGTGAACTAAAACTAATATTAACTAAGAATCTAGAGGTAATTGACTAATGACAATCGAACACAAGTAAGCAAGGAATATATCAATAGGATAACATAGGGGTTGATTGGATAGGTGCAAGATAATTGTATAGGATTTAACTCTAGTTAATTCACTTATAATGTTCAAGTGAGTCTCTCTAATTCACTTATAATGTTCAAGTGAGTCTCTCTAATTCACTCAATTATTAGTTCAAACGTTCAGTAGAAACTCCTCTCTCGATTAAGTCCCAACCTCACAATATGAACCAGTTTAAGCTCGGTGAAGATATGCAAGAATTCATAGTGGATTGGTCTTTAGGAGAACCTCTTTCGATTATCCTCCTAACTAGGTTTAATCAATGATTCAACTAACCTATTTCGATTACTAAGGAGAATTAATGAACTCAACCAACAAGATACCTCTCTATATTACATGAACATGTGAATATAGATGCAACAATTAAAACACCCAAAATGATTCAATACATAAAAACTAGAGTTAATATCCACAAAAAAATATCTATACACCAAATCCATCAATCCCTTAGGAGAACTACTCCATAGATATGGAGTAATTCATCACAAATATAAAAAAAAAAACATAAAACGATCCAAACTCTTGTCTTGAGTGAGGATTGAATGATGAATTTCTTGTGCTTTCGCTTCTCCACTTTCTCCTTAGCCTCCTTTGGTCTTAGATGTGTCAAAAGTCCCCAAAATAACATTTTCCCATGTATTTATACCAAGTAGGGACGGGCCCAGACGAGAACACCTTCTCCTACGCAAAATAGGACAAATACTCTGTAAAAATTGCACATGCGCACCGCATGGGGTGACGCGCCATGCGAGGCATTAGTGGGGAGATCCACAGAGTTGTTTCTGACAGGCATCATGAGTTTTCACTAGCGTGTTGCACAGTGCGTCGCATTAGTGCAACTTTCTCAGAGTACGGATTTTGCTTTGATTTTGACATCCAGACTTGGTCCTTGACCCCCGAACATGATCCCGACTTAATACCTTGGGCTTTTACTCAGACTTCAAAGATCCAAATCACTCAAATTAGCTCCATAACATCTATATCACTCGAAATCAATCCTATAAGACATAAACAACACAATAAGTATAAAACATTAGCGATTAAAGCTCAAACCCAATTAAAGTGCAGTAAATTAGAGTGCAGTAAGTGAATAAAATACGAGATTATAGCCTACCATCACCATCCACATTTGGAACACAAATTCGATCGTAAGCCTCAATACCCATCATCACCAATAGTCACCTCCCTAGCATCACCGTGGTGCACTGTGTCCCTTAGGACAAGCAAGTGGGGATCATCATACCGACGTGCCTTGATGCACTTAGACAAGGACGAACGTGATACAACACAAGCAAGAACCCTGCCAGGCTCCAAAATATCCAACCTCAAGAACCTGTTGGCTAAAGTCTGAACATCCAATGCTAACAGTCTCTCTCTAACTTAAATATAATCAAGACTCCCTATGCTCTCAGCCTTCCTACTCAAAGCATCGACCACCACATTAGAATTCCTCGGGTGATAAAGAATGGTGATATCGTAGTCCTTTAGTAACTCTAACCTCCTCCGGTGCCTGAAGTTCAGATTCTTTTGCTTGAAGAAGTGCTGGAGACTCCTGTGATCTATGAACACCTCACAAGATATGTTGTACACATAGTGACTCTAAATCTTGAACGCGTAAACAATGGCTACCAACTCCAAATTGTGTACTGGGTAGTTCTTCTGATGGGGATTCAACTAATGCTATGAATAAGAAATCACTCTACCCTCCTGCATCAACACACACCCAATGCCAATCTGTGAAGCATCACAATAGACTGTATAAAAACACGATTCCGAAGGCAAAACCAGGACGAAAGTTGTAGTCAAGGCAGTCTTGAGCTTCTGAAAGCTCTCCTCGCACTCATCAAAACACCTGAATGGGGCACCCTTCTACGTAAATTTAGTTAATGGGTCTACTATAGATGGTAACTCCTCCACAAAACAATGATAATACCGAACCAACCCAAGGAAAATTTGGATCTCAGTAGTTGATGGTCTAGGCCAACTCTGATTAACCTCAATCTTTTTCGGATCTTCCTTAACCCCCTCGCTAGACACCTTGTAACCCAATAATGCCACTGAGTCTAACAAAAACTCGTATTTGGAGAATGTAGCATATATTGTCTTTTCTCGCAAAATCAGCATGATCTCAAACACTACTCGTGATCCCCCCGCTGCGAAAGTACACCAATATATCATCAATGAATACTATGATGAAGGAATCCAGATAGGAACAAAATACACTATTCATCAAGTGCATTAAAGTTGTTGGGGGCATTGGTCAGCCCAAAAGACATCATCAAAAACTCATAGTGGCCATAACGAGTCCTGAAATTTGTATTTGGAATATCTGACACCCGAATCTTTAGCTGATACTGATGGTACCTCGATCTTAAGTCAATATTCGAGAATACTCTAGCATCTTGAAGCTGATCAAACAAATCATCAATACGTGGTAGTGAGTACTTGTTCTTGATAGTAACCTTGTTTAACTGCCTGTAGTCAATTCACATCCTCATAGAACTATATTTCTTTTTCACAAATAGTACCGGTGCACCTCAAGGTGACACACTAGGCCTGATGAAACCCTCATCGAGAAAATCTTATAACTATTCCCTCAACTCTACTAGTTCCATGCGATACGGTGGAATAGAGATGGGCTAAGTGACCATCACCATATCAATACCAAAATCAATATCCCTGTCGGGTGGCATGCCCAACAGGTCTGTAGAAAACACATATGGGAACTTCCTCACTACTGAAACTAGCTCAACAGTATAAGTATCGGCACTTACATCCCTCACAAAGGCCAAATACGCCAAACACCCCTTCTCACCATCTGTTAAGATTTCAAATATGAAATCACTCTACTGGGATTGTGATCAAGAGAGCCTCTCCACTATAACCTAGGCAACCCCGGCATCACGAACATCACGGTCTTAGCATGACAATGAAGAATAGCATGGCACAGAGATAGCCAATCCATACCTAAAATCACCTCAAAATCAACCATACAAAGCAATAAAAGATCAACCCTAGTCTCATAAACCCCAATGGTGATCACACACGGCCGATATACATGATCCACCATAATAGAATCACCTAGTGGTGTATATACATGAACAAGCATATCTAAAGAATCACAAGGCATATCCAAATAATGAGCAAAATAGGATGACACATAAGAGTAAGTGGAACCAGGGTCAAATAATAATGAAGCATCCATGTGGCACACTGAAACAATACATGTGATCATGACATCAGAAGCAACTGCCTCCGGCGTGGCAAGAAATGCATAGCAACGGGCCTGACCACTGCCTGACCGACATCCCCCACTAAGGCGACCTCGAACTAATTGAGTCCCACCCCTAGTTGGTTGTGCGGGTGGCGTAGCTACTGGCACTAAAATCATAGGTTGAGAACTTTTCTGTGTGACCCTACTCAAAAGTTTGGGCGATCCCTATTGATATGGATCAAGTCTCCACACTCGAAGAAACACCTCCTATGAGACTACTAACCCTGATAACCCGAATAATTGCCTATGGAACCCCGAGCTGATGGAGAAAGGTATGAACTTTATGCTGGTACTGAATAATGAGTGAACTGGTTGAACACTGTATGAATTGTGGCTAGCTGATGAACCATGAGGAATATGACGAGTTGCCTAAGCAGGCCTAAAAGGATGACTTATAATGTAGTGTGACTAGCCTCCAAATGAAGCACCACCAAAATCACCTGAACCACGGGACCTCTTGGCCTCCCGCTCCGCTCGCTCTAGTTTGTGAACATGCTCTAGCCACTTAGTAATCTCGATCATCTAGTCAAACCTAGAATCCGTTTCGGCCTCTCGAGCCAAACTATTACGTAGACCATAGTTGAGGCCTTCAATAAACCTCCTGATCTTCTCCTTCTCAGTCGAAACCAACCATACTGCATGACGTGCCAAATTTGATAATTTTATCTCGTACTAGGTCATAGTCATAACCCCCTAACATAGCCACTCAAACTCCCTATGCAACTCCTCTTTGTGAGTTTGTAGGAAAAACTTCTCTAAGAAGAGAACTAAGAACTGATGCCATGTAAGTGGTGCTGCACCATCTAGCCTGCCTAAGGTCTGCCACCATTTGTAGGCTGCCCCTGTTAGCTGAAAAGTAGTAAAGGAAACTCCATTGGTGTCCATAATACCCGTTGTGAAAACAATTCGATGACACCGATCCAGAAAACTCTGAGACTTCTATCACTCTCCTTCACTGAACTCGGGAGGATGAAGCCTCATAAATTGCTCCAACCTCTTCTTCTCCTCATCAGACATAGATGGATCAACCTCGGCCCGAGCAACAACAACTAACTAAACTACTAGTACCCCTAGTGTATGATAACCCTGAGCTAGCTGCTCTAGTATATGGGCACCGGGTGTCTAAGCTCCTCCCCTAGCCTGTGAGATAGATTTTGCAACTGGTATCATACCTGCCTGAGCCAAGCTTGTGCACACACTCAAGGTATGATCCAAGGCCTCCTCAAGACCAAGTATAGAAATAGGTACCGCCGGTATCTGTGTTGGTCCCACCGGCTCAATAATATCTAGAACCTGCTCCTCTACTAGAGCAGCGGCTGGCTCCACGGGTGCTGCTTTAGCTGTGGTGCGAACCCCACCTCGGCCTCTACCTCAGCCCCAACCTCTTGCGGCCCTAACTGATGGTACTGGTGCCTATCTTCCCGATCCGGCTGAACGTGTCATCACCATGTGTGAGAGAATAAGAGAGTAAAGGTTTAAAATTCAGAATTAATAAATACGCACGACAAAAATGCAAGAAAGTAAAGTTTTACCCAACAGTATGGTAGCCTCTCAAAGATAGGTACAGACGTCTCCGTACCGATCCGCAAGACTCTACTAAACTTGCTCATGACCCCTTGAACCAATGAACCTAGGACTCTGATACCAACTTGTCACGAACCAACACCACCAACCCGCCGTGATGGAGCCTAACTCACTTGCTAGGAAAGCCAACATAACAATGAAAAATAATAACATAAATAGCATAAATAGTACAAGTCTAATGCTAATGATATAGACAACTGCATCGAAATACAATAATCCTCCCAGAACTGGTAAATACAGAGCCATGAGCTCTAAAATGGAAATACAAAAAATACCAATAACAATATTGTCTGAATGAAAAAAAATAGTACAAAATGAAAAGAGACGCCAAGGCTGCAGTTGAGATGCATCTCTACCTCGTCTCTCCAAAGATAACTCAACAATAAGCCGCGAGTATTGGTTGCTCGGTCTAAAAACTAGATCTGCACAATGAAGTGCAGAGTTTAGTATGACTACAATCGACCCTATGTACTCAGCAAGTATCATAACTAACCTCGGTGAGGTAATAGAATCATGAACTATAAATAACAATTGCTAATCACATGTACAGTTCATAAATCCAAAGAGTACAGAACAATAATATGATCAAGTCAGGAATCATAGAAAGAACTGCCTTGGTGCACACAATTAATTAACATATTTTGCTCAGTCAACAATCCAACATATAAATAAGATATGCAAATAAATCAGGTAAAAATCAAGGATATTGCAAGTAAAAATGAAATGCAATAACCAAATAAAACATTGGCAAGCGTTTCCTCGGAATTTCAATAACCGAACCAAACTACTGATCAACTTTCCTCGAACCACGTGTACACCATCAAGAAGAAACATGAGAGGGTGACCGTAGGGGGATGGATCCATATCCACATGTTTCACGACGTAGTCATGCGCCATAAATATCAACCACACAATGTAGTCACGGGCTAATACTCACAATCCGCAACGTGGTCACATGCTCATAATCATAATCTACACGACATGTCTTACACCCTGTACTTTCATGTTAGAAATTATCTTAAGTGAATCAATATAAACCATAGAGTTTAAGGACCTTAACAAAGATAATGATGCATTAACAAAGGTGTTACGAAAGTATCATGAGGGTTAGAGGCTAAACGAATCAAAGATGTTATAACCTGTACTTTCGAGGCAAAATTCTTAATATGATAAGGTGTTCGTGTTTTAAGGTTTTTGAACTGTGTAATGCTCATATGTAAGTTTTGAAGTCAAGCAAATTGTAAAATAATAGTCGACTAAAGTTGTCACAAGATTTCATAATCTTATTGAAATTTGGATCTAGTGTCACTGAGATTTTCTCTCAATAACTCGGATTTATGAGGTGATCAACCTATAAAATTGAATATCTACGAGTCTAGTTTCCAACGCATTAAAATATTTGTCAATACAATATCAGAGTAGAGAGATATTTGCCTTTTCGCGAGACTGCACATGCATCCCCTCTGGGACCCACTTTAACGGTGGCCGACCTTCACCTATTTTTATCTCATTTTTGGGATGAGATTTGATCATTTTTCGACCTCTTTTCATCATCACACTCGCCAAACCCTTCCAAATAGTTTCCCCATCTCCAAACAAATTCCAAAAAAAAGATACACCGTAACCTAACATCAAAGTTAGCCAAACTTGAAGAATAAGCCCTCTATGGTGTTGTGATGTGAATAAGGATGTTAAGCTTAGGGTTCGAATTTTATCTACTTCCTTAGGTATGTTTAACATCCTTTTGGTTTTTTTAAAGGTTAATTACATGTTGGTTGTGATATTAGTGTGAATGATTACAAGATAGCACTTGAAAATGGAAGAGATGTTGTTATTTTTTATTTAATTGAAGGCTATATATATATATATATATATATGGTTTCTGTTGTTATTATATGGTTTCTGTTATTATGCATGACTATATGTTTATCAAGTGAATTGATGAAAGAAACATATGAAACTATGAATTGAAAGTGAAGGTTGAGGTGCTAGTGCATATGAGACTATTTTGAAATGTTTTTGAGCTAGGTTTCGGCTGGTTCTTTATGTAGTATCTTGGATACGTTGTTGTTGATGTTATTCCTATTGTTTTGGTACTGGTTTGAGTTGGATGGAAGTGGAATTTTATAGCGGAAATGATGTCTGATTACCTATAAGTGACCTACTATCTTAGAAGCATGTTTATAAGTCCTTCTATGACATTAACTACAAGTTTTACTGTCTTAATATAGATTGATGTTTTCGAGTAGGTATATGTTGAGTCGTTAAGTAAAATATAGAGTATGTAAGGCTACTTTCTTTCTTGGCATGACTTGATGTAAATATTCCCTTTTTAAATAATCTTCCTATTGCCAGATTGAATAGTCCTAAGTCTTTGTCACGACCCAAAATCTACTAGTCATGGTGGAACCTAACCCAAACTACTAGGTTAGCCAATTAATAGTTAACACAGTTCTAGAAATAAAAATGATCAACAACTCAAATAACTGAATTCCATATAATATCGCAAGTATTGATAGTACAAGTCATGAGTTACTAAGACTGGATTATTTTTGCAAAAACTGGTATGGAGTAAATACAACTTCTATTTGAAATGTACATAAACAGATTTCAACTTTAAAAGTACACAGGGACAAGTGGTAGCTAAACCCGGAAGGCAGGTACATCTTTAGTGCCAGCCCCCGTCATCCATTGCATCTCAACTCCAAGATCTGTACGCAAGGTGCATAAGTGTAGTAGTAGAACAAATGATCCCATGTACCTAGTAAGTATCTTGACTAACATAAGTGAATTAGTGATAAGGATTTTTAATTAAAAGATACTCACCGATATAGTACAGTAGAATTTGCAATAGAAACAATACTAGAACATAAAAGCGAAGAGTACAAGAACAAATATGCAAAGCAGTAAATGATTACTAGAAGAAATTATGGTCAATATTTATCAATATCACAACTAATCCATTCCTTAAGGCTATGACCATCAAACCACGATAGTAAATCCAGAACTTTCATAGTGTGAGAAATGTACTCAAGATAACAAATCAAATGGCATGGCAACACCTTTCATGCATCTATCTCAACCTCACCAAAAATATGAATGCATTTCAAATCAAATGGAAAGGCAACACCCTTCGTGCATTTATCTCACCCTCACCAAGCATACGTATAGCAGTACCAACCCGCTGAAAAAAATGCCAACAATGGTAACGACAAAGTGGGAAGTACACAGGTAGTAGTAACAAACAAGGAAGTGAACATGGACAACGATAACATACTAGGCGGGAGGCATAGAAGTAATGATAGCAATTAGGATAAGAGAACATGAATTTCACTAACTAACATGGTAGAAGGCTTATACGATAGTGCAACAAATGAGAAGTGGTGTAGATATAGATACAACAAACAAGAAGGAAAGCATGATCTTTGTAAGCTAAACAAATAGAAGGCACATATGACTAACATGGTAGAAGGCTTTTACGAAAGTTAAACAAATGAGAAATGACATAGATGTAGATATAACAAACAAGAAGGAAAGAATGAGCTTGATAAGCTAAACAGATAGAAGGCATGGATAATACATCAACAATTGAGGTAAAGGACAAAAACAGAACAACAACGACAAGTCACATAGAAAACATAGGTGCAACAGTAATAGCTCAAAATAAAGGCATAAATTTATACGCAAGGAAAAGATATCACAATATAATGCATATTTCCCATCCTCGCCTGCACGGAAACACCCTTCGTGCCATGAACACATGATAATATAAAAATAATGGCACAACATCACCCTTCGTGCTTTTACTCTCGTCCTCACATGATAATATAAATGCAATGGCACGACATAATCCTTCGTGTGTAATGATGTATGTGAAATGGCACGACATCACCCTTCGTGCTTTACACTCTTCCTCACATGATAATGTATATGCATATTGCACGATATCACCCTTCATGCTTTACACTCTTCCGCACCAAGCATACGTATTTAAATAACAAGTAGAGTAGGAAGCATGAATAACTTCAAGAAGAATGATTAAGCAAATACTCCAAATGAACATCACTCACAACTTTCAAGCCAATAATAATTCTATAAGCCTCAAGAACCTAATTGTTCAAGTATCTCAGCAAATATCAAAAGTGATCTTCAACTCAAGTATGGAATCTAAATATTTCAAGAATAACGGTCGTACCGATGTATTTGGGATTAAGTATAGTGTTGACTGAATTTAGCACATCAATAGTTTCACAAAAGGTCCGTCAAATTTTAATCAAGTTATAATAAGCTAAATCAGGGTTTCTAGCATTGAAATTAATATTCATATTAATATAAAAGGCAAGTAAAACATGAAGCAATAACCCCCAATTCCGACTCTGAATCGATATTCAAAACCCAATTAATCACTTTAGGAAAGTTTAGACAAAACCCCCAATTTCTCTTTTGAAATCATCAATCATATGCTAAAATCGAAGATAGAATCATGGAATATAATCAAAATCGAGTAAAAAAATACTTACCCCAATCCATATGGTGAAAATTCTCTCCAAAATCATCCAAATTCGAGCTCCCCACCTCAAAATGTGATAAAATAACTCAAAGGTCCCAAATAGAGTACTTATATGCACTGCCCAGTGGTACTCTACACGATCGTGGTAGTACCCTCACGATCGCGATGCACAAAAATACACGACCACAATTTGCACTTCGCATTCGCGGTATAACCATTGCAAACACGGTGAACAAAGCTACAAACTCTTCGCGAACGCGTTGCCGACCACGCGAACGCGATGACTAAAATCTCTCGGCTCCCTTACTAATACGCGATCGCCTTTCGCGAACGCGATGAAATAACATATCAAAGCTTCGTGAACACGCTCGTTCTATTGCAAATATATTGAAGAAAAAACAAACAACTCCCCTAACTCTATATGATCGCGTCCACAACTTTGCGATTGCAAAGAAGCCTCGATACACTAGAACTAGCAGAAAACCAACAACGCCCAACATGGTCCGAAATGGTCCGAACTCGCCCGAAACTCACCCGCGCCCCTTGGGACCCCGTCCGAACATAACAACAGGTCTCAAAATATAACACAGGCCTACTCGAGGCCTCAAACCACACATAAGAACATCGAAACCATGAATCACACCTCAAATCGAACTTGATAAACTTTTGAACTTTCAACTTCCAAAACTCGTGCCGAACCATATCAAATCAACTCGGAATGACCTCAAATTTTTCACACAAGTTCCAATTGACATAACGAACGTATTCTAACTCTAGGAACCAAAATCCAAGCCCGCAAAGTCAACTCCTACTCAAACTTATGAACATTCTAAATTTTCAAATTGCCGACTTTCGCCAAATAGTGCTGAAACCTTCTAGAACATCCAAATGCAAATCCGAGCATACGCCCAAGTCCAAAATCACCACCCGAACCTACCAGAATAATCGAACTCCGATCCGAGGCCAAATACACCAAAAGTCAAACTTGATTAACTCATTAAACTTCAAGCTTCTCAAGTGAGAATTATCCTCCTAAATCAATCCTGACGCACTCGAAAACTAAAGCCGACAATACACACAAGTTATAATATACCATACGAGGCTAATCATGACCTCAAACTGCCGAACGGAATTCAAATGCTCAAAAATACCGGTCGGGTCATTACATCCTCCCCCACTTAAACATACGTTCGTCCTCGAACGTGCCAAGAATCGTTCCAAAGTGATCAAATCACTGTATGAGCTCACCATACAGACACCCATGGGTAATCCCACGTCACCCATAAACATGTAAGACTAACAAGATAACTTAATTGATGATCTTACTTTGTCC
Source organism: Nicotiana paniculata (assembly GCA_005239505.1). Classification (NCBI taxonomy): domain Eukaryota; kingdom Viridiplantae; phylum Streptophyta; class Magnoliopsida; order Solanales; family Solanaceae; genus Nicotiana; species Nicotiana paniculata. The sequence continues at coordinate 13,169 of ML332325.1, read as the reverse complement.
TTATCTCATAGAACTTACAAACCGATCCTCAACGTCTAAAACTCATCATAAGACCCGAATCGTGCATCAATACACTGTATAAGCCTGAACAAGCTGAATCAAGCCATAACCTTAATCACATGTTATTCCACATAATTCAAATACCATGTAGCAATAACTTCCGACCACCATAGATGTTCGGCAATGATCTCGGTACCGGTAATACACTTCATATCGAATAAAACCTTGTTCTGGACCTTCGCAAAGTTGTTAGTGATAAAAAAATGCAGAAAACTCATAACCACCCATGACATCAACAAGTCAAGAAGCTCTCTCGTCCGACAAGGATTATTGCCCAATTATGAGCGGAAATATGGTATCATTCTTCCAAACATTCACCATCCCAATACGATAGTGCAAATCCAGGTCTAGAAACCTCATCTCAACCAATACAAGCAGCCCAACTTACAAGTCACACCAAAAGCCATATGAAATCCCCACAAAACGCGATTCGTACACCAAAAAGTAATAATTTAGATATGACAATAATAGTAAGAAGGGTAAATAAGAAGACTACCAGGCAAGTTAAGCAGGATAAGGTAATATTAGCATCTTCATATGGACTATTTTCCACAAAGTAAAAGCAAAACACAAGAAATAAGCATAAGGAATTAGATCTCATCACAGTACCATTGTGCAACCCGATCCCATACACTACGGTTACAGTGCGCAACCCGATCCAATCATATAAATTCACATATGGGTATCTATCGAGCCATAATGGTCGGCCTCACTAATCACATGTGCGTCAACATCAAGCACGATAGAGTGCACAATTATAACTGTTGGAAGATGATTAGACATAAAACAATACTGAGTAAGAGAAGCAACTATGGTGCAATAAACAGATCAACATCACGAGGGTCATCTCGCTATAAAACCATAAGTCCTAAATTGAACCACAATATACGTGCGAATAATCATGTAACCTCACTTCCCTTCATACTATAAGAGAGAAACACATAACATAGACCAGGTCACGAATAACATCCATTCAGCCCGATGATGCACACGTGGTAACAATTGCGTAAGAGAAAGCAAATCTGATTCGATATAGAATACACATTCTCATTAGAGAAACAACATCCAGTCTCGAAACCTCATGAATACAAGAATCTCCATATTTGCTCCTAACTTCGCTACTCAAACAACTTTACGTCACTCATACTGTATAATCTTACAGAAAATACCCAGACAGAGATTCTACGCCACATATCAAAACCTGAACATTAGAAGCCCAACCCAGGTGATCACTGCAACACTAGTCAAACACCCACAATTCAAAACTCAATGCACCTGTCAAAATACGCACTTTCCTCCGGTGACATCAAATAGTTCCAACATTCTCTTAAACATCTGAAATCGTCTGTGTCATCAAGAACTCATATCCTTCCCTTCAAAACTAAACTGTAACCTTGAAATCACAACTTTCAATCCCACACGGCGCACCGCCACTATCATACAAACTCGTGAAAATAAGAAAATCTCATAATCAACTTTGAACCACAAGCAAGTTGAACACCTCATCAACCGAGAACCTTTCATTTAGCTCAATCCAGGAGGGAACACGCAACATACCTTCTATACCTGTAGAAATATCAACTTTGGGCCATGTCCATAACGATGGTGAATTCTTCGAAACTCATTAACACTGAATCAAGTCATCAAAATTGATCTTCTCTAACTCAACCGAGTCATGCGAACTGCCAACCCATTAACTCAATCCGATATTCTCGCTATGAAGGAACCTTCTGCGAATCCGAAGTCGTTTCTTACATCTCTCTAATATTTCTATGTTGAATCATTTTTGACATGGAAATACCACAATTCTGGTCATAGTTCACTACCGATCTCCAGCCCTATCCAGTCACAAAATCAAGAGTCCTTAAATGCCATATATGAGCTGGAACTCATTAGAACCTTCTCGTTAGCCTTTCACCTTACACTATTCTCTAATTCACAGCCAATATGCACCAAGAAACCCGCGCTTCACCAGCTCATGACTATTCAAAGAAACAACCAAGCAATCCCTCAGCCCGAAAAATGATACAACGCATGATCCTGCAATCTGATCGTCGATAGAAGACTCCCCCACTTAGCTCAAAGCCATAGAACACATCGTTGGTAATCCAAAGTACCATATTTTCATAGCTTCCACGATCCCGCATTGCTAATCAGCTAAATAATTCAAAACTCATGTAATACTGGTCATAGAACAGTCTGAAAAGTCTTCCAAGCGCATACCCATCCTTGCAATAGTCAATCAAACTTTCCCAAATGCTCTGAAATGTTAATATATGCATTCCACCAAATGGAAACCTCATACGAAACACACGATCCAAATTCATCACGCTGGCTTTAACCCTTCGGCTCAACTCAAATCAACACCTTACTATGACCCAGCATAATCACAGTAACTAAGCCACCAGCCAGTCTTCCCAAGTCCGTTATTACCAACCAAATACAAGAACCACTTCGTGCCACAAATGAATAACTGGAAGACCTACCAATACATCAACATCAAGCCTGAACAACACATAGCGATGGTAATCAAGCACCCATAACCCTTCGTAGCCCATCCACAACATCACAAGTAGTCGGTGCACAATGATATTTGTTGTTCAACATCAGGTATAGATGATCATGAAGATTCAAAATTGTAGGATTTAAGCTGACACAAGATCACATGATAAGGAAAGAAAGATGAGAAGTTTCGTAAATGCCCTGTAGCCTCTCGAAGATAGGTATGTGCATCATCATATCGATCCGTAAGACTCTACTAGACACTTTCTCATGACTCGTAGAACCTATGAACCTATTGCTCTGATACCAACTTATCACGACCCAAAATCCACTAGTCGTGATGGCACCTAACCTAACCCACTAGGTAAGCCAATTAACAGTTAACACAGTTCTAATGAAATAAAAATGATCAATAGCTGAAAGAACTGAATTCCATACAATATCCCAAGGATTGGTAGTACAAGTCATGAGCTACTAAGAATGAATTTTTTTTTTTACAAAAATTGGTATGGAAAACTTATGTTTGAAATGTACATAAATAGATTTCAACTCTATAACTACCCAGTGACAAGTGGTAGCTAAACCCGGAAGATAGGTACATCTTCAATGCCAGCTCCAGTCATCCACCGCATCTCAGCTCCAAGATCTGCACGCAAGGTGTAGAAGTGTAGTATGAGTACAACTGACCCCATGTATCTAGTAAGTATCTTGACTAACCTCTGTGAAGGAGTGGCAAGGCTTTTTAGTTAAAAGATACTCATTGATATAACCCGTGCAGTAGAATTTGCAATAGAAACAATACTAGAATATAACGGAGAAGAGTACAAGAAAAATACGTGAAGCGGTAAATGATCACTAGAAGAAATTACGTCAATATTTCAGAATATCACAACCAATCCTTTCCTCAAGGCAATGACCATCAAACCAAAATAGTAAATACAGAACTTCCATAGTGTGAGAATGTAATCAAATTGTAAGGCCCCAGAAAATTTTTGCTAAGTAATTTAAGATTTTGTATATCAATTGTATATGGTAAATAAGTGTATGAGTCATATAATAAGTAATGTGGGGTCCAAAGAAAGGCCTAAGTCTAAGTCAAATTGGAAAATTGCATAATAGGCTAAAATTCCAAATGAGTTCACACAAGTCCACATTTTTAACGATCATATCTAAATATAATTAAGGTTTATATGATGAAGAACCTATCGAATGAAAGTTCTTTGAGTCTAGTTTCTAACACTTCAAACCGTTCATCATTTGAACATTCCTACACAATGTTATGATCAAATTACCAAAGACTGGATTTGCAATCAATTTCGCGATCGCAAAACGACTTCGCGGACCGCATACACGTCGCATAATGAAGCAGAGTCGGGCAAAATATTATGTTGTTTCATATTGATTATGTTGTAGCATAATTGATTATGCTGTCAATTATGCTATCTCATAATGATTATGCTGCAAGTTTGTTGCCCACACATCGATTATGCTATAGCATAATTGCACCACATAATTGACTTCGGGGGTCATTTTTGGAAATTTTTATATCCGTACCCACTTTGATAAATAAGATTTGGGGCTATTTTATACTAAATCTAGAGAGAGGTGAGAGCATTTTAGAGAGAGAAAGAAGGAACCTAGCCTTCCAATCACCAAATCTTGCTCAAGTCTTCAAGAATCAAGGAAGATAACCACGAGATTGTCCTCCATCAGGGTAAGTCCTACTTCCAAGATTTCATATAAGAGATTATGAGTTCAAAATATATTGTGGGGTTAGAAATGATCTATTAATGTGACACTAAGCTATAGTATGCGGGATTAATGAACTAATTTGGGTAGTTCCTGTTAAAATTGGTTGAGGGAAGAAGGAATTTCCTTTTTCGGACCTTGTAATCTATTTCGCATGTTAGGTGTTTGATGCAACTCCTAAGAGAGTTACACCATGGGTAATCTTTCTAAATTATTAATCAATTTTTGCTATCTCCTATAGATTATTATTGTTAGAGGTGTTGGTGTATTGTAGAAACTTAAGGAAAGCTCAACCAGGTATGTTGGCTAAACTTCATCTCTCGGAATTGAATTCCATATTATTTCTGTAGGTTTAAGTGTGACCGGCCTCAAATCCCTAATCTCTACGTCTGGGTTATCCCTTATAGACTCATAAAACTTGACTATTCCAAATGGGCCTTATATCGAAATGTAGACGTTTAAAGTATGGTTTGATTACTAAAATGGTGTGACTTTGAGTCGTAATTTAAATGAAGACTAGCACACCCATTTGGGTGAAGAAAACTCGATGTACTTATTTCTCCTAGATGCCCATATGTGTACTGAATGCCTTGATTGAGTGTGGTTAGTCGATGATAGACTATAAAGATACTTGAAAATGAATTAAATGAACTGGGGGAAATGGAGTGTGGGTAACATATATAATTGTGCCTAAGGAGAATATACGTATATGAAATGGATTACGAGACGAGCCTCGACTCAACTGTTTAAGATAACTTCTAAAATGTGGAATTTGCCTAAAAGCTCATTGAGGTATGTATGGCTAACTCTAATCTTTGTAGAATCAACTTGTTGGAGTCCGAATAGGTGGTATGAGTACCTTACTTGATCATACTTGAATTGATTGTTTTAATGTGTTGAGTCGAAAGATTTCTGTTTCTAAATTGTTCTAGTTGACTACCATGTCACCATGCTACTTGAAAATGTGAATTATGATCCTACATACTCCTTCTATTATGTGTGCAATTCATTATATGTTGGTTCTCGTTAATATGAAGGATGATGCTGTTGAACGGATAAAAAGGGGAATCAGACTCGAATTGTAAAACGTGTCCAAGTGCCAAGAACTATGTGATAAATGGTGGAAATGAAATGTGAACTGAGTAAACATGTGATAAATGAGGGGTCCGAAACTCACCCGAGCCCCTCGGGACCCCATCTAAAGGCACTGGCAGGTCTGTATTCATGATACAGACTCGCTCGAATTTTTGGAACGTGAAAACAACAACGAAACAAAGAATTCGACCCCAAAACCAAATTGAATCAAACTTTGAACTTAGAGTTCTAGAATTCGTTTTCAATGCGCCGAACCGACCTATACTACTCGGAATGACACCAAATTTTGCAAGCAAGTTATAAATGACATTACAGAACTATTCCCGATCCCGAAATTCCGTTTGGACCTCGATAACACAAACACGCGTCCCAAACCACAATATGAACTTAAGGAAACTCTTATTTCGATATTGGGCGCCGAAACGCTCCCGGTCATCCAAAACCCATTCCGAACATACGCCCAAGTCCGAAGTCATCATACGAAGCTACCGGAACCGTCGAAACTCGATTTCGAGGTCGTTTACTCAAAATGTTGATCGAAGTCAAACTTGGCTTTAAAGTCCAACCTTAAGGAACCAAGTGTTCCTATATCACTCTAAACACTTCCGAATCCCGAACCACCCGTCCCCGCAAGTCATAAATCACAATAAGCCGCTATGGGAAGTTTCATCTAGGGGAACAGGGTCCGATAACGCAAAACGACCGGTCAGGTCATTAAATTCTCCACCTCTTAAACAAATGTTCGTCCTCGAACGGGTCTAGAATCATACCTGAAGTGCTGAATAAGTGCGGATATCTGCCCCGCATGTCCTCCTCGGACTCCCAGGTTGCCTCCTTAACTGATTGGCCCCTCCACTGGACCTTTACAGCAGAAACTCTCTTGGATCTCAACTGGCGATCCTGCCTGTCAATAATAGCAACTGGCGATCCTCGTAGCCCAACCTCTCATCCAATTGAATAGTGCTGAAATCAACCACGTGAGAAAAGTCGGCATGGTACCTTCGGAGCATGGATACGTGAAAGACTGGATGAACTCCTGATAAACTGGGAGGTAAAGCTAGCTCGTAAGAAACCTCCCCAACTCGCCTCAACACCTCAAAGGGACCTATAAACCTCGGTCTCAGCTTGTCCTTCTTCCCGAACCTCATAGTACCCTTCATCGATGAGACCTTCAACAGTACCTTGTCTCCCTCCATAAATGCTACATCACGCGCCCTTTGATCCGCGTAACTCTTCTGTCTGGACTGTGCTCTGTGGAGCCTCTCCTGAATCAGCTTCACCTTCTCCAATGCATCCTTCACCAAGTCGGTGCCATATAACTTAGCCTCGCCAGGCTCAAAACACCCGATAGGAGAACGACATCGCCAACCATACAAAGCCTCAAATGGAGCCATCTTTATGCTGGATTGATAACTATTATTGTACGCAAACTCGGCCAAAGGTAAGAACTGGTCCCACTGACCTCCGAAGTCAATCACACATGCCCTGAGCATGTCCTCCAATATATGAACTGACTGACCATCAGTCTGAGGGTGAAATGTTGTGCTGAGATCTATCTAGGTACCCATCTCACTATGCAATGATCTCCAGAAGTGCGAGGTGAACTGAGGACCTCGATCTGATATAATGGACACCGACACACCTTTCAACCGGACTATATCCCGTATGTAGAGCTGGGCCAACCTCTCAGAAGTATATGTAGTAGCCACTGGAATGAAATGCACCGATTTGGTCAATCTATCCATAATGACCTAAACCGCGTCAACTTTCCGCAAAGTCTGAGGCAACCCAACCACGAAGTCCATAGTGATGCGTTCCTACTTCCACTCAGGAATGGGCATCTACTGAAGTAGGCCTCCTGGCCTCTGGTGCTCATACTTAACCTGTTGGCAATTAAGACACCTAGCCATGTACTCCACAATGTCCCTCTTCATCCGCCTCCACCAGTAATGATGCTTCAAATCACGATACATCTTCGTAGCACCAGGATGAACAGATACCTAGAACTGTGTGTCTCCTTTAGAATCCTCCCTCTCAAGCCATCGACATTAGGAACACATAAACGGCCTGAAGTCTCAGAACACCATCCTCTCCAATAGTAACCTCCTTGGCACCACCCTGAACCTCTATCTCCCGTAGCTCTGCCAAGTACAGATCATCAAACTGCCGAGCCTTAATCTCTCCCAATAATGAAGACTGAGCAACCACATGTGCTAAAACTCGGCGAGGCTCTGAAAGGTCTAACCTCACCAGGCGATTAGCCAAGGACTGAATGTCCAATACTAGAGGTCTCTCCTCTGCTGCAATATAAGCTAAGCTACACATACTCTCTGCCTTCCTGCTCAAGGCATCTGCTACCACATTTGCCTTGCCCGGATGATAAAGAATGGTGATATCATAATCCTTCAACAACTCAAGCCATCTGCGCTGCCTCAAATTAAGATCCCTCTACTTGAACAAGTGCTGCAAGATGCGGTGGTCTGTATAAACCTCACAGGACACCCCATACAAGTAGTGCCTCCAAATCTTAAGAGCATGAACGATCGCCGCCAACTCTAAATCGTGCACAGGGTAATTCTTCTCATGAACCTTCATCTGGTGCGAATCATAAGAAATAACTCTCCATTCCTGCATCAACAAACCTCCCAAACCGACGCATGAAGCGTCGCAATACACTGTATACATCCCCGAACCAGAAGACAATACCAGAACTGGTGTTGAGGTCAATGCTGTCTTGAGCTTCTGAAAGCTCGCCTCACACTCGTCAGACCATCGTAACGGGGCATTCTTCTGAGTAAATCTAGTCAATGGAGTTGCAATAGAAGAGAAACCTTCCACAAATCGGCGATAATAGACTGCTAGGCCCAAAAAGCTCCTGATCTCCGTAGCTGAAGTAGGACGCAACTAACTCTGAACTGCCTCAATCTTCTGAGGATCAACCTTGATACCCTCTCCGAATACCACATGCTCCAAGAATGCCATGGAATCCAACCAGAACTCACACTTGGAGATCTTAGCATATAGCTTCTATTCTCGCAAAGTTTGGAGCACAACTCTCAAATTTTGCTCGTGCTCCCCCAAGCTAGGTGAGTAGATCAAAATGTCATCAATAAAGAAAATGACAAAGGAATCAATATACGGCCTGAACACCCTGTTCATCAAGTCCATAAATGTCGCTGGGGCATTAGTCAAGCCAAAGGACATCACCAGGAACTCATAATGGCCATATCTCGTACGTAAAGCAGTCTTCGGAACATCCGAGGCCCGAATCTTCAACTGGTGGTACCCCGATCTCAAATCAATCTTAGAAAACACCCAAGCACTCTGCAAGTGATCAAGTAAATCATCGATGCGTGGCAGTGAATACTTGTTCTTAATAGTGACCTTGTTCAATTGGCGGTAATCAATACACATCCGCATTGACCCATCCTTATTTTTCACGAATAGAACTAGAGCACCCCAAGGAGACACACTCGGTCTGATAAACCCCTTAGCTAGAAACTCCTCAAGCTTCTCCTTCAACTCCTTCAACTCTTTCGGAGCCATACGGTACGGGGGAATAGAAATAGGCTGAGTGCTTGGAGCTAAATCAATGCAGAAATCAATATCACGATTCGGAGGCATGCCTGGAAGGTCTAAAGGAAATACATCAGCAAAATCTCGAACCATTGGCACTGAATTAATCATCGGAGACTCGGCGGTAGTGTCCCGCACATAAGCAAGATAGGCCAGACAACCCTTCTCGACCATATGTCGAGCCTTCAGGAATGAAACAACCCGACTGGCTGTACTAACTGAGGAACCTCTCCACTCCAACCTAGGCGACTTGGGCATGGCTAAAGTAACTGTCTTGGCATGGCAATATAGCACGACATGATAAGGAGATAGCCAATCCATGCCTAGAATACCCTCAAAATCAACCATGTCGAGCAATATAAGGTTCGCTCGTATCTCGAACCCACAGAAGGTGACCATACAAAACCGATAGATCCAGTCTACCACCATAGAATCGCCCACAGGAGTGGACACATATATAGGAGAACTCAAGGACTCACGAGGAACATCCAAAAAATGAGCAAATAATGCTGAAACATATGAATAGGTGGATCCTGGATCAACTAACATTGATGCCTCTACCACAAATTGAAATAATACCTGTGATCACGGCGTCTGAGGCCACTGCATCTAATCTGGCTGGAATAGCATAGAATCTAGCTGGAGCACCGGAAGACTAAGCTCCGCTAGAGTGAACAGGAGCTGACTGACCTCCCCCTGACTGGCCTCCACTTCTAGGACGACCCCTGCCGACCTGTCCTCCACCTCTAGGTGGCCTGACTGCTGGTGCTGGAACCAAAGGTTGATAACCCTGCTGCACTACTTTGCCCCGTAACCTGGGACAATACCTCTTCATATGACCTAGATCCCCACACTCATAACAACCTCCAGGTATCATAGCCTGCTGCCCTGAAGAAGAACCCCGAATAGATGGAGAGCGATGCATACCCTCTAGCATAGCACCAAAGTAGGGACTGGAGGATCCCTGATGACTAGAATAACCACCGGGTGAACTCTGAATAGCTGGAGGGTGGTAGGAATGCTCTAGCATGGCGCTGAACTGAGGCCTTGCCGGAACACCTCGGGGAGGTGGTGGGGGTGCTGAATATAGAGGCCTACTGGGCTGACCTCTACCAAACTGACCTCTTCCCCTAACTGGGGCACCTCTGAAATCCTTGGAATATCTGACTCTCTTATCCTGCTGTACCTGCTCTCTGATCCTCGACCGATAACCCTCGATCCTACGAGCAATCTCCACTACCAGCTGATAAGGAGTCCCCATCTCCACCTCTCGGGCCATGTTGGCCCTAATTCCTGGATGCAACCCAGCTACAAATCTCCGCACTCTCTCAGCATTTTAGGTAGTATCATGAGTGTATGACGAGAGATCTCAGAAAATCTAGCCTCGTAATCTGTCACTGACATCGGACCCTACTCCAGCTGCTCAAACTGATATCTCAGCTCTTCCCTCTCAGAGGGTGGAATATACCTGTCCAGTAACAACTGTGTGAATTTCTCCTAAGTGATAGGAGGAGAATCTGCTGGCTTGCTGAGAATATAAGACTGCCACCATCTGCGAGCTCTTCCCTCCAACTGAAAGGTAGTGAAATCCACTCCATGGGAATCTAGTATCCTCATGTTGTGCAGTCTGTCCCTGCACCTGTCAATGAAATTCTGGGCATCCTCACCTCGCTCACCCCCGAAGACTGAAGGGTAAAATCGATTCCATCTATCCAATAACTTTTGTGGATCGTCGTCCGCAGCTGGTCTGGGCTCAGGTGCTGCTACCACAGGTTGGACCCCCTCCACGAGCAGTGTACCCGGGGTATGATGTACTGTTGCTGCCGGACCTGCGGCATGGGCGGTAGAGGTCTGGGCTCCCCCTCCCGCCTGAGATGTGGCAGGATCCGCTTGGAATAAGCCAGCCTGGGACATAGTGTCCATAAACCGCATTATACGACCTATCCTCCTGGAAGCCTAGTGCCGTCATGAAGTCCAATAGAGCAGAATCTGCTGGTGGCACCTCACCCTGATCCTCTATAGTAGGATCCTCTTGTAGTGGTGCAACTAGAATAGCTCTGGGACGCCCTCGTCCCCTACCTAGGGCCGGTGCCCTCCCCTAGCCTCTACCACGGCCTTGGACAATGGGGGTAGCGGCCCCTCCCGGGTCTGGAACATCGGATGCACGCATCCTCACCATATGTGAGAGAATAGAAGAATGAGATTTAGTAAACCATCGACTGCACGATAGAATAGGAATAAGGAGAGGTTTCCTAATACCCTATAGCCTCCCGAAGATAAGTACAGACGTCTCCGTACCAATCCGCAAGACTTTACTAGCTTTGCCTGTGACTTGTGAGACCTACGTGAAGCTAGAGCTCTGATACCATGTTGTCACGACCCAAAATCCTAACTCAGGCCGTGATGGTGCCCAACACCGGGGTCTGGCAAGCCAACACCCAAATAACTAAGGATTTTCACATATTTGATTAAAACTTCCAACACGTGCCAAGTTTTAAAGCTCAAAACATTAATTGAAAAGGGTAATTAGCCAATTTAACCAAAAGCGGTCATAAGGAGGCGTGAGCCAATATATATACAGACCCGTAAACCATAATATCTACCACGTGTGTGCCAGGAACTAGCGACACAAGTCCTACGGGCATACTAACAGAATATACAAAAGATATAATATGAATGTCCCACTGTCTGGAATAAATAGACGGGAATAACAAAAGATTCTCCATGGTGCTGCCGAGGATCGTCAGGAGAAGCAGCTCACCGTGAAGGCAGGTCTAGTCTATACTCAGAATCGAGCTCCGGTCTGATAACTAGATGCACCAGCCTCAGGACCTGTACAATTAAGTTCAGAAGCGTAGCATGAGTACATAAATAAATATGTACCCAATGAGTATCCAGTCTAATCTCGAAGAAGTAGTGACGGGAGGTCGACTTGACACTCACTAGGGTCCAACAAGATAACTAACAAGATATGGTAACAACAATAGCATACGAGGATGATAAAACAATAAACCTTGAAGTAACTGCAATACAAGTAAAAGCTGGAAGTAAACAAACAATTACTACTTATTCTTTTCCCCAAATATCTGCGCACTCAATATCCATGAAAATCATTAACAATTTAGCATGCGTATACGGGATAAGGGAAACCGTCCTGAGCCATCATAATAATCATATTTGTGCACTGCCGAGGGTCGAATGGCCCGAACCATAATGTATCTTTCAATCTCGTCGTGGCGTACGGCCCAGTCCTATGAGACTGGGGGAAATAACACTCCGCTCGCGAAATGTAAATTGCGAAGCGGTCACATGCACACACAATATTCATCATAAATTACTTTCCAGTGAACAATTCCTTTAAAATTCTCAAATTCCATGATCTCAGGGAGATAAAGCCGCATATAACATTAATTCATCAAGCATATATGTCACGACCCAAACTGGAGGATCATGACTAGTACCCGGGCCATACTTGCTGAGTACCAACGTACANATAATGGAATGAACATGGATAACATGGGATAACAAGACTGCCAAGAAACTACATATAAGTTAGGAGCTACCACGCTTCCATGAAAGACTATACAACAAAAATCATCCGACAAGGCATACCAAACTATACATAAGCCAACACCTGTCTATGAGCCTCTAAAGCAGCATAACTAATGCAACATAGCCGGAACAGCCCCCGACATACCCATAATATCTATAGCAAAAATGCATACCAAGACCACGGCAAGTCCGGAAAAGGGATATCGCCTATAACCGCTGAACTGGAAAGCCTACTGTGGTGGGGGAAGTGCGTCTACCTGTCTATCAGGACCTGAAACACGACATGCATCATCCACAAATAAAAAGGACGTCAGTACGTATAATGTACAGAGTATGTAAGTCAGGTCAATATAAATATGAACAATAATGTAAAGAGAGGTAGAGAAGATACAACCTGTAACATCTGAGTGCTTCTAATATACAGTAACATGAAATGCATGATACAAATATATACATAATCTTTTAAAAAAATCCGCCTCTGTGGGCATCATCATCATCATATCAACATCCGCCTCTGTGGGCATCATCATCATATCATACCCGGCCTCAAAGAGGACTCGATAAAACCAACGGATCAGTGGTTGCACAATAGGTGCCATACCCGGCCGACTATAGTGCGGCTCGGTAGAGTAAAA
>ML332324.1:0-57860 GCA_005239505.1 Nicotiana paniculata | reverse complement strand
TAGACGAAAGTCATAACTGAGAGTTTAGAGGTTGGATTAGAGATAACGATACCTCGGGTGCAACCTAAAAGTGAACTATAAGGAAATCTAGCTAGCGTAAATTGAGAGAGTGCTTTTAGTAAATTATCATAATTACTCGAGAGAGATTTATGGTAGATAGAGAGTTCATGATTGATAGAGACGATTAATCAAGTTATAAGAAGTATCCGAGAAAGAATTCACCAACGGGGGAAACCATAACCTTAGACCTTTATTATCATTGTTTACATTAAATTGTTAGTCAATTACTAGTTTATTATTTTGTTAGTAGAATTAGTTAAACAACACAAATTGATATTCAAAAGTCTTGAGAAAAGTGATTAAGTAACAGTTTAGTATTTTATAGACTCAATTGATACGTTCAATTCTTTGTGGGATCGACTCTGGGCACAATACCCCAAATTATATTTGCAACGCCCCCTTAGTCTTCTACAAGACATAGTTGAGCGTGATCAGGGGGTGTATGGAAAAAGTGTAAATTCCTAAATCCAAAAGGGTAAAAATAGGAACAGAAACTGTTGATTGTATTTTCATAGGATATGCAACCAATAGTAAAGCATATAAATTTCTGGTTCACAAATCAGAAAATCCCAACATTCATAATAATACGGTTGTAAAATCAGATAATGTTGAGTTCTTTGAAAATATATATACGTATAAAAAGGAATGTGAATTGATTGGTGAAGGATCTAAATGACCTCGGGGAAAAACAAAAGAAAGTACGTTTAATCAGGAGGATCCAAGACGTAGTAAACGTCAAAGAACGTCTACTTCATTTGGACTAGATTTTGTGACTTCCTTACTGGAAAATGAGCCTTGAAATTTAAAGAAGCTATGTATTCTTCGGAATCATTATTTTGGAAAGAGACATCCAATAGTGAAATAGAATCCATACTGAATAACCATACATAGGAATTGGTTGATCTTCCTCCTAGAAATAAACCGTTGGATTCTAAATGGATTTTTAAGAGGAAAATGAAAGATGATGGCACTATTGATAAATATAAGGCAAGACTTGTGGTCAAAGGATATAGACAACGAGAAGGTCTTGACTATTTTGAATCACTCTCCAGTTACAAGAATTACATCCATACGAATGTTAGTAGCATTAGCTGCAGTTTATGGTCTTGAAATTCATCAAATGGATGTTAAGATGGCCTTCTGAAATGGATATTTGGAGGAAGAGATCTACATGGAACAACCTGAAGGGTTTGTGGTTCCAGTTAAAGAAAAGAAGGTATGTAGACTTGTTAAGTCCCTTTACGGACTAAAACAAGCACCTAAACAATGGCATGCGAAATTTGACCAAACAATATTGTCAAATGATTTTAAGATAAATGAATGTGATAAATGTGTGTACATTAAAAATATTCCAAATCACATAGTCATTGTTTGCTTATATGTGGATGATATGCTGATAATGAGTAATAATATTTCCAACATAAATGCGACTAAGCGTATGCTAACTAGCAAGTTTGATATGAAGGACTTAGGAGTTGCTGATTTTATTCTGGGTATTAAGATCCATAAGACTCCTCAAGGTCTGGCAATGTCACAATCTCAAAATACAGTACTTGAAAAATTCAAGTACTTAGATTTTAAAGTTGCAAAGACTCCAATTGACGCGAATCTGGGACAAGCAAAGAACATAGGCCAAAGCATATCACAATTGGATTATGCTTGTGTGTTGGGATGATTAATGTATATCATGAATTGTACACGACCAAATATAGCTTGTGCTATAAGTAAATTGAGTCGATACACGAGTAATCCAGGGCAATCTCATTGGATGACAATGAAATGAGTTTTGGGATATTTAGAACATACCCAGCACTTTGCTTTCACTACAGTAGATATCTTGCATGTGATTGAGGTATACTGTGAGGCAATTTATATCACCGGTCCAACTGGTTCTAGGTCCACAAGTGGATATGTATTCACTATTGGTGGAGGAGCGGTATCTTGAAAGTTTTCCAAACAAACGTGTATTTCCCGCTCTACGATGGAGGCTGAGTTCATAGCCTTAGATAAAGCCGATGAAGAAGCTGAATGACTCCAAAATTTCTTGGAAGATATTCCATTTTTGTCCAAACCATTGGCCCCAACATGTATACATTGTGATAATCAAGCGGCAATTGGAAGGGCTGGGAGCGTTATGTGGTAAATCTCGTCATATTCGATGAAGACCTAAAATCATTAGGCAATTACTCTCTAGAGGAATTATAACGATTGATTACGTAAAGTCAAGTGATAATGCATCGGATTCACTTACGAAAGGCCTAACTAGATAGGTAGTTGAGAAATCATCGAGGGGAATGGGACTATGGCTGAGGACAAGTCATTGTGGCGGTAAATCTACCTAGAAGACTAGAGATCCCAATTTGTAGTTTCAAGAAAATCAAACAAAATCATTAATGATGATTCAACAGCAACTAAAATTTTGGTCCATTCTCATGATGAGACAATGTTCAGTACCAAGGATAAAGCATTAAGGTTTTTTAATGGTTTCTAAATTTGATATGGGGTATATTAAATAGTGTATCTACAGGATGGCACATTTAGGAATCACCTATATAAGTGTGAAGTGTTAGCCGCTTCAAGAAGAATTATAAGTCCAGTTCTCTACGCACTTATGAAACCAAGCGGTGTTCATGGCTGAAACGAACACAACAATAAGAACCAAAAATGGTTAAGGGTTTATTGTGTGACTTATGGTTGTATAGGTATACGCCAACGTTCGAGTGTTCAAAGATATCAAATCTACCGATTGACCGAGTATATCTGACATAAGTTCACTACGCAAAATTCAAAAGGAAACCTACTTATCCAGATGCAATTAATTATTGCTGCGAATCAAACAGTTTTTCATGCATATTTTTGTGATATAGCCATTCCCCATTCATGTGGGGGATTGTTGGAGTTTTAAGCTTATTTGAGCTTAAAAGAGAGTGAACGGGAAATGAAGGAAAAAAATAAAAATTTGATTTTCCTCCTTGACAAAGGGACATTGTCCCATATTGGAGGAGGAAAAGACTTTTGATGGGTATATATACAACTACTCTTCTTCTAGCTCTTAAAGAGTTAAGAAGAAGGTAAGCCTCGCACCGTCGTTGTACTCGCTCGGCTCGACTTCAGATTCAGATTCGGATTCTGTCAAATGATCGATTGATTGATTAATATTTTGGACCAAGTTTATTTGTTAATATTAAATATTAACGTAATACTATTTAATCCAAATTATCCATTTTTGTAATGAAAAATTAATTTCCTCCGCATTTTGTATTCCCATTTTATTTTGGGTAAATAGCTATTTATGTTATGACCATTTTATGTGAACAGTCATGACAGACCTTCTGAAGAGTTGCACCTCTTCGTTTAAACTCAATATGTTGGCTATAAATAGCAGACCATTCCCTCAGATTTTCTTTATGAAATTTTCGAATTCTCCTCTTTCTGTATTGTTTTAACTGCAACAAAGCAACATTAAGTGTGATTTGTTGCTGCCATTTGTGTTCATTGAAACACTGGGGTTTGAAGTACTTCTACACCATTGTGTAATCCGTTCTATCCTGGGAAGAAATAATCCACAACCTCGGATACTAGGAGGGGATTAAGTTCCTTAAGAAAGCACTGTGAATTCAGTGGGCTCGGATTAATTTCTACTTCTTCTATATTTCTATTTATACTTTGTGTTCTTCTCGAGAATTATTTTACAAATACAATATACTAACAGTTACCACTGTTTCGTGAGTGCTATAATCTTTTACTTTTTATTTGCGACAACTGTTTATATGTTCAGTTCTTTAGAGTTATATATAGTCCATGTACTTACAAACAGATTCAGGTTACACAAGAGTCTATGAATTTGGAATATATATTAAGTTTCCCCTTGTCTTCATGGAGTTGTATTAGTCCATGTACTTTCTATTTTCATTGTTTATTTGATTTAGCCAATACATCTCTCAATATCTGTTCGATAATAACTAACCCGATACCAATTTGTCTGATATCATATCGGTTGGCTAGCGGATTTATAAGCTGATAATCGATAACCGAACCGTTAAACAGAAATATCCGCATGATCCGCACAATAAGAAGCCCTACCTTTAACTTAACCCATTATTCCAATTTCTGCTCCTTGCCTATTTGTATTTAAGCTCTTCTGATTGATGAAACTGAGAATATTTCGTTAAAGAAAGCTCGATGCACAAAGTATCATACATTAATGCAGGGCAGGGGAAGGGTCGCATTCCAAGTAATGCGACGCAGATATTCTATCCTAATATAAGTATTAGTGGCCGATTTTACGGTTCGAACTCATGACCTATAGGTCATACAAAAGCAGCTATACCGTCGCTCCAAGCTTACCTTCATAAATTTTCGTGTAAGAAAAGAACAAATAAGGAGAGAAGAAAAAAAAAAATTAACCGTGATAATTAGATTATAAGGAAAATAGAATGATAATCAGCTGCAAAGAAAAGCGAAGCGAGAGTGCATGATTAGTTTTCAGTTTTTCTTTAACTTCTTTTAAATGAAAAAAAAGAAAAATATGGACTCCTCTCCTTTTAAGTTCATTTTACCAATCCTCAATATCATCTCGACGCAACATAAGATAATCTATAATAATGCTATCTATTTGGATAATTTTTTGATTGGTATAGATAATGACTATTATATTGTCACGACTCAAAATTCTATCCTGTTGTGATGCGCCTATCGATGGTACTAGGCAAATCGATTTTCAAAATACTTCAAACATTTCATAAAAGATAAACCAAAAGTTCTTATATGACAGAATTTTCATAAAAAAATAGGAGTTAAACTCAAAACACAACGCAAAATAAATAGCCCGAAACATCGGGGTGTCACCGAGTCATGAGCATCTAAACAACCAGTCTAAGAAACTGTCTCTACAAGAGTCTGTGTCTAAATGTCAATATAGAAAAGAAAGATAACAAGGAAGGAGAGACAAGGACTGCGAACGCCGGCAGCTACCTCGTAAATCTCCGATACTCGACCACGCACGAGATCAACGCCCTCCGTGACTGGGTACACCTGGATCTGCACATGAAGTTCAGGGTGTAGCGTGAGTACAACCAACTCAATAAGTAACAAAAATAAATAAGGAGCTGAGAAGTAGTGACAAGCTATACAAATACAGTTCATTTCAGTAATTTCAACAATGAAAGTAGACATGAGTCAATTCCGGCGATATAAGTCAAGACAATTGCATATTTTCCTAAGTTTAGGTAAACCAAATACAATATTTTCAAGAAGTTCAGAACATTGACATAATTCAGCTAAGTGCAGCAACAAAAGAAGACAAATACAACCTCTCAGGGTAACAGTCACTCAAGCTCTCACTGGCTCAGTACTCGGCTCTCAGCCCTCAATACACACACTCAATAGGTATATGCGCTCACTGGAGGTGTACAGACTCCGAATGAGCTCCTTCAACCCAAGCGCTATATCGCTACGGCGTGTAGCCCGACCCAATCATATAAGTAGCCATAAGACTCGTTGCGGCGTACAACCCTATCCACAATCCATAAATAGCTATAAGCATGGTTTCTAACATGAATCAGTCAAATTTCCAGAAGACAGAGAGAACATGTAACTAAAAATAAGTTATTCGACTTTACAGTCTCACGGGACGGACCAAGTCACAATCCCCCACGGAGTGATGTTTGGCTATAATTATATATTTTTAGTGCATTACGTACCTTATATTTAGGTGCTTTAATGTTAAATTATATTATATTTGTACTTAATTGAGTTTATTTTATGTGTAGGTACGTCGAAGATGAAATTGAGAGCAAAGTAGAGATTTTATGTATATTTTATATACTGTAGGAATGGTTCATGATTATTTAATTATTGGACAAGAATTGAAGTTTAGTATTATAAAAAAAGATAAAATAAAGACAATTGAAATTGAAAAAGAAAGGAAAAGAACGAGAAAATGTTTAAAAGGAAAAGAAAAGACAATTGAAAGTACGAGGTAAAAGTTTGGCATCAACTGAAATTGAATTCCAGCGAAGCAAGATTTGCTGCTCGCTATAGAGGTTGCGTCGCACAGCATACCTCGAGGTGGAGCGCGCGGCAGAGCAGGTTAGGCGTGGTCTGTCGCGAGGCGATGCGTGTTTCGAATTGTTTAAGTTTATTTTATTTTTTATTTGATTGTGAACTTGGTTATTTCGTTTAAATTTTTTTTCTACACATATAAATAGTTATTAAACATCATTTTTAAGGAGGAGACCAAGATTGGACATGTTAGACCTTGGATTTGACCTAAGGAAGCAAGAATACACTAGGAACAAGGCGGTAAATTCTTCTACGAGTTTTTCACTTCCTTCTTCCTATTTCCATTATTGGTTATGAATTCTCGTACTGTAGCTTTGCATACTATTGTAGCTAATTTGTTATCTACAATTTTGATAGAACCTTTTGTAGGATAATTCTTGTTATATTTTTATATAATTGAGTCGTTGGATTTCTCTACTTGTTCAACTATGTGTTTATTATTGTTGATTGAATGGCCATTAATTGACTCTGTCTATTTAGTATGTATTTCTTGAAAAGGATACATATCTAGGTAGGTGTTGAACAACATCACTCCTGACGTATGTGAGGAATCAATACAAAGGCTTTAAAAGTGGGATTAGGAATAACGAAACCTTCGTGCAATCTTAGTGAGTAGTAAATTAGTGTCAGCTAGCGTAGTTCGGAAGAATATGTCTAGTAAATTGTGGTAGTTGCTCGGAAGAGAATTATGACACCCGAAGTACTCATGATCGGTAGAGAATACTTGGGCGAAATTATAGAAGGCATAACGGGAAGGATTCCGACAATTAGGGGAAATCATAACTCTAGACCTGCTTAGTCTTGTCTCCAATTTCATCCTTTTTAGTTGATAATTTTACAGCTTTATAATATTTGTTAGTTAACTAGTAGAAATAAAAATCGAATCTTTATAACTTAGGAATTGTTCGAGCTTGTCTTCTTAGTGATATTAAAAAATTATAGCTAAACCTTAGTTATCTGTGGGATTTGACTCCGGACTTGTAAACCGAATTACATTTGGAACGACCACTTAGTCTTTTTTATAAGGCATAGTTGGGCGTGATCAAAATTTTGGCAATGTTGCAGGGGAACTAACGGTAGCTGTAGGTGTACATATTTCTAGGTTGCAAGTTTGAACTTTTATTTTTGTTTTCTTGTATTTGATTTTTTTATTTTTGTTTTACTTGTTGATTTTTAAAACATGGAATCATTGTATTATGAGAGTTTTGATGTTGGTAATTCTATTTTTGATCCTCCTGCATATTGTGGAGGAAACCAGCCATTGCAAAATTATTAAAATATTTCCGAAAGCGAGTTATGTGCACCAATTCAATCTTATGTATGTAATGTATGTGATATGTGTGGTGGTCAAGATGATCACTTTCATGGTTGTGCTTATATGTCTTATCCTCCCTCAACCCCTTACTATGATGGTTCTAATTTTTCTGGTGAAGTTGATAGGAACAAAGAACCTAAGGAAGCTGACCTGAAGGAGATCAAAGAAATGTTAAAGTGCTTCATGGAACGAAGTAATGAGAAACAACTGCAAATAAAACGGCTAGGGGATACTAACCAAAGGCAATGAGATACTATCCAAAGGCAATATGCAACTATTCTTAACCTGCAGGCACAAGTGAGGCAATTGGTTGAGGCTTTAAATGCTCAACAAGATTATAGTATGAATAGTAGCGAGAAGTAGTGTGTATTCAAAACAGAAATTGAGGTACCAATAGAGGGGTCCATAGTAGAACACCAACAACCAATCAAATTAGACTTTGAGGATGCCGATGTTGTAGAAGAGATAATAGAGTCAACCAAGGACACTGAGAGTACGTATTTAATTGACTCTAGTGTCATTGGTGTTGAGGGTGTTGACAATCCAAAAGTTCATGCAGTTGAGCTCATTGATCCACACTCCAAGTATTTTTCTACATTGTGTTTGGATGATGATATAGAGATAGAGTCATTCGAGCTACTTGAGGAGTCAAGCAATGAGGAATAAGGTGCCTACATTCTGGAATTGTTCTTGCAAGAAAGTCGGTATGACACACCTTTTCTAAAGGCCAAGAAGTGCAGAATACTACATTATTTTCTTGGGCCAGTTAGATTCGCTCCACCAACCCAGGAGCATAATCATAAGCTTGAAGCAAAACTTGGGGCTCAATTCATAAGCTCGAGGTGGAGGCAAAAAGTGATTCGCGTCGTGCCGCAGCGTTAAATCAAGCGCTTGCTGGGAGGCAACCCAGCTTTACTTTATTTTTATTTTTATTTTTATTTTATATTATTGTATTATTCTTGTAGTGTCGATTTTTGATTTTCTAGGAGCATGAAAAGCAGAGTCATTGGAAGGATGCAACAGCAAACCAGATAGTTGGAACTATGTGTGGCTACCCGCACGAAGGACCAGTCCTGAGAGAAGTTTGAGAACCCCATGAGCTGCTAATACTTCAGCCTTTGGCCTATCAGAGTGTTTTTTTTACCCTCTTGTATTTATGGGTGTGCATTGGGGACAATGCGTAATTTTAAGTGTGGGATGGGGAGATTGTCAGTGTGACTTTCTATGCTATTTTATTTGTGTTAGTTTAATGTAATAATTTTATTTTTTTAGAAAAAAAATTGGACTTTTCCTGATGATGGATGTCCTAGACAGTTTTCTTGAGGAATTAAAGTCTAGCAAAAAAATTGAAATATAAAAAAATAATACCAAAGTATGTCTTTTTGTTGTTTTAGGGTAGTAATAATCCCCCTGTGATTTTTCTTTGTGCCTCGGTCTTTTTCATGGGATGTAGTTTGAATCGGGTATAATTTTTTTTTATTTTTAGAGTAGAATAGGATTTAGGGAATAAAAGAAGGAAGATGAAATTCCTAGGCGCTTTTTGACTTGTTTGATAGTAGAATATTTAGGCTCTAGCATGTGTTTTACTTTCCCTATAGTTTAAAATTGTTTATGATGCCTTATTGAGTTAGATAGCATGTCTATTGACACCTATGTCTCATTTTCTTGGCTCGTGTTCACTTTGTGCTTAATGCTTAATATTTTGTGGCTCTGTGAATACTTGCAATTATTTGAGAATCGGAATGAAACCGTCCTAAGTGAGTCATGTGCCATGTGTGGTGAGAAATTGTGTAGTCTATGTTTTTATGATTGAGTCTAGAATTTGCCCGGTATGTGAGTTGAAGTAAAATTTTAGGTGATGCTCGGTTTGAGAAATGATTTTTAGGCTTTCATTGATCTTTTTGATTTTATTGTTTATCATAAATAAAATTTGTCCCTATTTACCCTTTTTGAGCCTATAGACTTTTATTTGGAACCCACATTACGAGCCTATATCCTTTTATTTTTAATGTGTATTGTTTTGATCCTTTTACCTTTTAAAGCACTTTAATTGTGAAATGAGCGCTAAAAAAAGTAAGAAGGGACTAAGTGTGAGGTGACTTTTGGGTGGAACCAATGAAAGGAATAAAGGTGCACTTATTTTGTACAATAATAAACCACTAGCGGAATGAGATTGCATATGCTAAAGTTTTGAGGGAAGTGTATGAGATTGCATATGCTAAAGTTTAATTGTTGCTATCAACCATAGTCATTGGTATAGTGTGCTTCAAAAGTGTTAAGTATGTTAAATGCTCAAAGATAGTGTAAAGTGTTGGTTGACTCGAGGACGAGCAATGTTTAAGTGTGGGTAGTGATGTTCGGCTATAATTATATTTTTTGTGCATTACTTACCTTTACATTTCGGTGTTTTAATGTTAAACTATATTATATTTGTGCTTAATTGAATTTATATGTATAGGTACGTCGAATATGAAATTGAAAATAAAGTAGAGATTTTATGTGTATTTTATACACTATAGAAATGGTTCATGATTATTTAATTATTGAACAAGAATTGAAGTTTAGTATTATAAAAGAAGACAAAATAAAGACAATTGAAATTGAAAAAGAAAGGAAAAGAACGAGAAAATGTTTGAAAGGAAAAGAAGAGACAATTAAAAGTAGAGGTAAGAGTTTGACATCAACTGAGATTGAATTCCAGCGAAGCAAGATTTGCTGCTCGCTATGGAGGTTGCGTCGCACAGCATACGGCGAGGTGGAGCGCGCGGCAGAACAGGCTAGGCGCGGTCTGTCGCGAGGCGACGCGTGTTTCGGATTTTTAAAGCTTATTGTGTTTCCTACTTGGTTTTGGACTTGGGTATTTTGTTTAAGTTTTTTCCCTATACATATAAATAGTCATTAAACACCATTTTTAAGGAGGAGACCGAGATTGGACAGGTTAGACCTTGAATTTGACCTAAGGAGGCAAGAACACACTAGGAGCAAGGCGGGGAATTCTTCTACGAGTTTTTCACTTCCTTCTTCCTATATCCATTATTGGTTTTGAATTCTAGTATTGTAGTTTTGTATACTATTATGAATAGCTAATTTGTTATCTAGAGTTTTGATAGAACCTTTTCTAGGATAAATTGTTGTTATGTTTTTATATAATTGAGCTGTTGGATTTCTCTAATTGTTCAACTACGTGTTTATTGTTGTTGATTGAATGACCATCAATTACTCTGCCTATTTAGTATGTATTGCTTGGAAAAGAGTACATATTTAGGTAGTTGTTTAACAACATCACTCCTGACCTATGTGAGGAATCAATACGAAGGGTTTAAAGGTGGGATTAGGAATAACGAAACCTTGGTGCGATCTTAGTAAACAGTAAACTAGTGCCAGCTAACGTAGTTCGGAAGAATATGTCTAGTAAATTGTGGTAGTTTCTCGGAAGAGAATTATGACACCCGAAGTACTCACGATCGGTAGAGAATACTTAGGTGAAATTATACAAGGCATAACGGGAAGGATTCCGACAATTGGGAAAATCATAACTCTAGACCTCCTTAGTCTTGTCTCCAATTTCATCCCTGTTAGTTGATAATTTTACTGCTTTATAATATTTGTTAGTTAATTAGTAGAAATAAAAATCAAATCTTTATAACTTAGGAATTGTTCGAGTTTGTCTTTGTAGTGATAGTAAACAGTTGTAGCTAAACCTTCGTTCTCTGTGGGATTCGACTCCGGACTTGTAAACCGGATTATATTTTCAACGACCGCTTAGTCCTTTTTATAAGGTATAGTTGGGCGTGATCATTGCACGCCCACACGCGCGTCACCTAGCATGTGCATCACCTCCAATTAATCACATCATACCAAGTTCCGGGGTTTTATACCTTCAGGACCAGATTTAGGACAGTTACTTACCTTAAACTACGCAAAATCCTATTCCAAAATGTCTTTTCCCCTCGAATCAACCTCCAAATGCACCGAATCTAGCCACAAGCAGTACAATATAATTAATATAGGCTAAATGAATCAATTCCATAAGAAAAATACGAAAGTATAAGCCAAAATCCGAAATAGGCTCAACCCGCCCCGGGCCCGCGTCTCAAAATCTGACGAAAGTCACAAAAATCGAAAGACCATTCACTCACAAGTCTAACCATACCAAATTTATCAAAATCCGATACCATTTGGTAATTCAAATTCCTATAATTCACTCTCCAACTTTTTAGCCCTAAACCCCCAAATTTCACCTAAAAAAACTCACTAAGTAGGTGCAAAATTAGTGGGGAATCATCATTATCGAAGATAAATAGACACAAGGAGCTTAACTCAGTAATCACTTCAAAATCCTTCTCAATCCTCCAAAATCCGAGTTCAAAATAGTGAAAGTGGTGAAAAATCTTGAAGTCCCGTATTTGTATGTTCTCCCCAGGACTTTCGCACCTGCGACCTTATTTCCGCACCTGCAGAACCGCTCCTGCGCAAAATTATCCACACCTGTGGAATCCACTAAAACCACTAGGTTCTAACCTGCGCTCCAGTTCTCGCACCTGCAGAGTCGCTTCTACGGCCCTTCGTCCGCTTATGCAGAAATGACCAAATTTTTGCTTTTCGCATCTGCGGGCCATCCTTGCATCTGCGAGCTCGAAGATACGCATCCATTCTTGCACCTGCACCCCTACCCTTCATGGACTTTCCCGAATTTGTGACCTTCCTCTCCACACCTGCGGGCTCCCCATCTCAGGTGCGAAACACCAGAACACCAGAAACTCAGCAATTTCCTAAGTCTCCATTTCAATCCGTCAAGCCTTCGAAACACACCCGAAACCCCCGAGACCTCAATGAAACATGCAACCAAGTCATATAACCCAATAAGAACTTAGTCTAACCCTCGAATCACCCAAAACAACATCAAAAACACGGATTACACCCGGATTCAAGCCTATGAACTTCTAAACTTCACAAACGACGCCGAGACCCATCAAACCATGTCCGATTGACCTCAAATTTTGCACACAAATCATAAATGAGACCATTAACCTACTCCAATTCTCAGAAATCAAATCCGACCCTGATATCAAAATTTTCACTATCGGTCAAATTTGCCAAAATTTCAACTTTCGCCAATTCAAGCCTAATTCTACTACGGACCTCCAAATCACATTCTAGACGCGCTCTTAAGTCCAAAATCAGCTAAAGGAGATAACGGAACCATCAAAATTCAAATCTGAGGCCGTTTACAAATAAGTTGACATCCAGTCGACTTTTCCAACTTAAGCTTCCAATTAAGAGACTAAGTGTCTCAATTCACTCTGACATCACTCTGGACCCGAAACAACCAACCCGATAAGTTATATAACAATTGTAGCACACAATAGAAGCATAAAATGGAGAAACGGGGCTACAACTCTCGAGATGACCGCTCAGGTCGCCACATATATACTTATAATAATATTTGACGTTTCAATCTTACTGGTCTTAGAGTACGCACGCTGCGCATGAACCCTTATCGATGGGAATAAATTTTAAAAAATTACATGAAAAATATGATTTGGCTTCCTATATTACTTAAATAAGCATATATTTTAAAAACATAATATGTAGAACGTTATAATTTAAACGATCTTAAATTTCTTATAAATTAGAGTACAATTTACTGCTAATTTTAATATATAAATTTAAGTTTCTTATCTATGTTTCACTTGTCAAATATTGTAATTGATTCTGTGATGTAATATTGTCACGACCCCAAATCTATATTGGCCGTTATGGAGCCTATCGTGGTACTAGACTAGCCAATTTACTGAACATAATTCAAGGAACTTTCCATTTAAAACAATAATGCAATTTATCAAAATCTTGCACATTTAGTATTTCAAAATCTGCAGATAATCAATGAAAACATTTGAACAGAAATCCCCAAAACCCGGAGTCAACAGTCATGAGCAACTAAATAGAACACAAAATCTGACACAATTTTTCCTTAATACATCAAGTCTAGGAAAAATATAAATAGCGACAAAAATGAGAGGGAGAAGGGTGGGGCTGCGAACACCGTGCAGCTACCTCACAGTCTCCGACAAGCTCCACTGAGAACAACCGAGTCTCACTCGATCTGGGCACCTGGATCTGCACACAAGGTGCAGGGAGTAACGTGAGTACACCAACTCAGTAAGTAACAAATATAAATAAGGACTTGAGTGCAGTTTCGAGCCTTTAAAATCATGTAAAGATCATATAAGAAATATCAGTGGAAATCAATAAATCAAGTCAAGAATATACGTTCCGAAAGTTTCATAAAACTCCAGTTTCCCATTTCAAATCTCATATAAAACATTGGTTCAACATTTACCATTTAGAGGACTAAAAATGTAAAGAATAGTGAAAACAGTAGTTTCATAGCAAATAAGCCCCTCGGGAACAGTGTCACTCACAAATAAAGCCTCTCGGGCAAGCCTCTCAGTCACTCATGACTCATCTCTCGTCAATCAGCACTCACACTCAATAGGTACCTTATAATAACCGTTGCGGCATGCAGACCGATCCAATAATAGTCGATTGCGCTCACTGGGGTGTACGACTCCGGAGGGGATCCTTCAGCCCAAGCGCTATATCGCTGCGGCGTGCATCCCGATCCAATATATATGTCGTTGCGGCGTGCAGCCCGATCCAATATATCTCGTTGCGGCATGCAGCCCTATCCAATATATATATCTCGCTAGGGCGTGCAGTCCGATCTAATATATCTATATATATAACACTGCGACGTGCAGCCCGATCCATCTCTATCCTCACAAATCTGGCTCTCAGCCTCGCTCAGTCATCACCCTTACAAGCCACTCGGGCAATCCACCACATATTATGGGGACTCAGCCCAAAATATCTTTCATTTGTTTGAAAACAGGGTGATAAACATGAATGAAAAATAAGCAAGTATAAATCATGACTGAGATCATATTTCCTATCAAAAACAGTGTGAGAATAGTAGTAAAACGCCCTTGAGGGTCAAAACAGGTCGGCACAAGGCCCCAAACATGGCATACATCCCAAAAATACAGCATAAACCTCTAAAATACGGAATATCATATGATTTCAAATCAAATACATGACTTAATAGTCGCCGCAGGACGGACCAAGTCACAACCACCGATGCACGCCCACACGCTCGTCACCTAGCATGTGCTTCACCTCATTTATCAATCAATACAAAATACCGGGGTTTCATACCCTCAGGTCTAGATTTACGTTCGTTACTACCTCAAACAAGAAGAAAACTACTCCGCGATGCCTTTTCCCCTCGACTCGGCCTCAACGCACTCTGAATCTATTCAAAATAGGTTCATATCATCAAAATATGCTAAAGGGACAAAGCCTACTCGAAAATATCCAATTTACATCAAAAATTCTGAAATTGGCCAAACCCGACCCTCGGGCCCACGTCTCGGATTCTGATAAAAATCACAAAACTAGAATCCTTACGCTCTCACGAGTTCATGCATACCAAATACATCAAAATCGGACCCCAAATGGCCCCTCAAATCCCCAATTTATACTTTCAAGTTTCAAGCCCTAATCTTCCAAATTTCTCCATTAAAACATGATTAAACAATGGAATAATCGACCTAAACACAAGATAAAAGGTCCATGTAGCTTACCTCACTGAATACACTTGATTCCCCTTTGAAATCCCACCTCTAAGCTCCGAAATTCGCCAAAAATGGTGAAGCAATGAGTGAAAATTCGCGAACGCAACCTTATATTGGTTCTGCCCAGCAATATCGCACCTGCGACTCCATGCCCATACCTGTGGCCCACACCTGCAGAAAATTCTTCGCAGGTGTGGAATCTCACTTAAGCCAAATTTCCGCATCTGCGGTCCTCAACACGCACCTGCGGGCCCGCAGGTGCGATCCAACTTCCGCACCTGCGCTCCCAGGCCAGGTTCCACTTTTCTGCATCTGTGTAAGTTCATCTGCACCTGTGCCTTCGCCCCTGCGGCTCCCCGTCCGCAGGTGCGACCACACCAGAAGGCCTGCACCAGCAGCCATTTACTGCATTTTTCCAACATCCAACCTTCAAAAATCATCCGAACTCAATCCCGAGCCACTCGGGGCCTCAACCAAAAGTACCAACAAGTCATATATCAATATACCAACCTAGTCGAACCCTCGGAACACTCAAAATAACATCAAAGCATCAAATGAAATCCAAATTCAAGCCTAAGGATTTCTAAACTTCCGAAATTCGCCAACGACGCCGAAACCACCCAAACCACGTCCGAATGACCTGAAAATTTGCACACACAACCCAAATGACACTATGGACTTTCTCCAACTTCCATAATTTCATTCCGACCTCGATAGCTAATTTTTCACTGCCGATCGAAAAATCGCTAAAAATCCAATTTCGCCAATTCAAGCCTAATTCTACTCCGGACCTCCGTATGACATTCCGAACACATTCCTAAGTCCCAAATCACCTAATGAAGCTATTCGAGCCACAAAAACCACATTCCGAGATTTTTTACCTATAAGTCAACTTCCGATTGACTTTTTCAACTAAATCACCAATCAAAGAGGCTAAGTGTCTCATTTCTCACCACAACCATTCCGAACCCGAACCAATCAACCCAGCGCAACACAAAAGAGCTGAACCAAACAAGAATGAAGAAGACATTGGAAAACATGGCTAAACTCTCGGAAAGACCGGCCGAGTCGTTACAAATATGGCCATATATTACAATATGTAAATAAAAATTAAAGTATGTTATATATTATTACTATAAATTATTATTATTATTTTTAAACGTATGAATGTCGTTTATTTAAAGAGATTTTCTTACTCATCCTTCTATGATTATGTGTAGTTTACGGTGTATAGTAAATTTTAATATTTAGAAATTTAATAAATAAATTTATATAACTTAAATATTAGGAGTTTTACATAGTCCAAATAAGAAAAGATTTAACATCAAAATTTTAATATATTTCACATGAATAATAGAAAAATTATTAATTTACATTTTTATACAATGTGAAATCAGTTTTTATAGAGTAAAAATAACATGAAATAAATAAAAAAATAGATTTTTGTTCAAGAATGAAATCCTATTGGAACTATCCATATTTGGTTCATCCTATCGTACCGCTAAGTGGTCTCATGCTTTTAATTTGGTATATAATTTATAGATAGATATAGATATTGATAATTTATATAACATATATGTCATGACCCAAAATCCCTTATCTCTAAAACTAGGTAAGCCTAACACATACCGAAAAGATAACAGATTCTACTAAACAGCTATTGAACATGAACCAGAAATTCTAAATAAACCAATAGTCTCAACATGATACAATATCCCAAAACCGATAGTACGAGTCAAAAACCTTTCTAGGGGTACATTTAAATAATGAATACATTACTGTTCCGGAATAGAAGGAAACCATGGAAATAAATACAATAGAAGGTGACTTCGGAGCCTGCGACGCCCGACAGGTGTACCTTGAAATCTCCAGCCACATAAAGTATAAGTCTAAAAACCAACATCGATCTGAAGTACATGGTTTTGCACAAAAAAAATAAGCAGAAGCGTAGCATGAGTACACCACGGTGGTACCCAGTAAGTATCAAGTCTAACCTCAGTAGAGTAGTGACTAGGCCAGGTCAAGATACTCACTAAACAACTAAACCTGTGCAGGATGTGAAATAAAGCTATCAAGGAAAGAATACCAAAGAAATTCCAATAACAGATAGTAATCATATTTCAAACAGTAGTAACGATAAGGGAAACACGAATGTCAACGAGAAATAACCAAGCAACTAAAAAACAACATAGTTGGGGTACAGATGAAATATAAGTGTACTCGAGTAGGGAAAACGATGTCAACTCAACCAATCAAGTCATTTCTAATACACAATTTCAATAACCCCACTTATCAAAATCTCATATCATAAATCACAACTTCCAGACCTTTAATACACATGGCACCTTGTGCCCACATTTTCCATCTCACTTCGCACAGAAAGATCCATGTGCTACTCAGTACATAATATCCGTGACAAATGCTAATTAGGATGTTCAAGAGACTTTGTGTATATATCAAAAGGTAAAACTACAACTTCTGAACCAAGTAGGAAATCAATGAGAAAATGAGTTTATTTTGCAAATCTTTGGGTAATGAAAATAACCTTTTCAAATAAATATAACGCGGATAAGCTACTGAATTTAATATAGAATTTATTAAATTACAATATAATTGTAATGACCCGATAGGTCATGTTATGTTTTAGAATTTAATTCTGAGCTTTAAAACCTTAAACACCTCATATGAAAATAAACGGAAAGCTTTTATGTTAAAAACTGAGAAAATATGAAATTTTTGCCTTAAAATCCATTTGAATTGACTTTAGTCAACATTTTGACTAAATGGACCCGGATTCGTGTTTTAACGGTCCCGGTGGATCCTTATCGTGATTTGGGACTTGGGCGTATGCCCCAAATCAAATTCAGAAGTCCCTAGCCCGAGTTATCGCACTTTGTTGAAATTTGAAGGTTAAAGGCTTAATGACTTTGAAATGTTTGACCAATGTTTGAATTTTTGGATATAGGACCCATACTTTGGTTCCAGATTCCAGTATAGGTCCAATACTATATTTATGACTTATCTGTCAAATTTTGTGAGAATCGGAGTTGGTTTGACGTGATTCGGACGTCCGGTTATGAAAATAGATGTTATAATGGTGTTCCTTTCGTAGTTCTAGGTGTTTTTTTGGCGATTTGATCGTGCGAACAAGTTCGTATGATATTTTTAGACTTGTGTACATAGTTGGTTCAGAGCCCCGACGGCTCGGGTGAGTTTCAGATAGCTACGGAGTGGTTTGGACTTAGAAAAACTCAGGTGGTGTTTCAGTTTTGGTGCAGGCCTATGATCTCGCATTTGGGAGGTCAGTCCTCCCATTTGCGATGTGGCAGCAAACCTTTCGTTTTCGCATTTGAGACCTTGATCTTCGCATTTGCGAAGAGACCCAGTTGCGCAATTGTGACTAGGTCTTCGCATTTGCGATGGGGACTGGGGGGAGATACTTCGCATTTGCAATCGATGGGTCACATTTGTGATAAGTCCAGTTCGCGTTTGCGACCAATTCGTCGCATTTGCGATGGAAGCAGAGATGTGAGGATCTTTTCATTTGCGATTGATTCTTCGCATTTCTGGGTTCGCATTTGTGAACCCCAGATCGCAAATGCGACATCTGCAACTTATCAAAATGGGACTTAGACGGGATTTTTGTTCATTCTCTCAAATTTTCAAACTTAGAAACCCTAGAGGCGATTTTTCAAAGAACTCTTCTTTCCCAAATCATTGGTAAGTGATTCTAAACTAATTTCTTTCAATATTTCACTACATTTACTAAGAATTCAACCTAAAACTTGTGTTTTCATGGTTGAAATTGGGGATTTTGGGTAGAATTAGAGATTTATGTAAAATGCAGATTTAGACCGCAAATTGAGGTTGGAATCCAAAATACATTACATAATCGGGCTCGGGGGTGAATGGGTAATCGGGTTTTGATCCAAACATCGGGGTTGGACCAAGCGGGCCCGGGTGTTGACTTTTGTTGACATTTGCAATAATGACCTAAATCGAATCCTTTGCAATTGTGGGTAGTTCCTAAGGCCTAATTTGAATCGTTTGGTTGGTAATTAGCTAGATTCTATTGGTTGAGGCTTTTTTGAAAGGAAAAGCTGCTATTGAGCTTTGAGTGGACCTTTTGGAGCGAGGTAAGTGTCGTGGTTAACCTTGACTTGAGGGATTAGGACTTGTTTGTCTATTTGTTACCTGTTTAGATTTCGGGTACAATGTATATGTGACGTGACGAGTACTTATGTGTTGTTGTCAGGTTAAAGCATGCGGGTGGGCTTGTTCCTTGTAGTTTATTGCTTACTTTGATCATGTTATCCATGCTTAGACTTGTTACTTACTAAATTGATCGTTCTTAATGTGTCTATGGGCTTTAGTGATAATTGAATATAGATTCTAAAGTTGAGATTGGTATTGTCGAACCATTGTTGAAGTAAGGCTTGTTCTTGTTGATTATATCTCCCTGTTTTAACCTGTTTATTGTTATGTGGTAAGGGAGAGTGTTAAAATACGAAGGGTGATGCCGTGCCATATTGTGAGTGTTAATGCATGAAGGGTGATGTCGTTCCATATTGTGAGTGTTAATGCACGAAGGGTATTTTTGTGCCATATTGTGAGTGTGAATGCATGAAGGGTGATGTCGTGCCATGTTATGAGAGTTAATGCACGAAAGGTGATGCCGTACCGTATCTTTTGATTTATATTGTGAAGTTGAGAGTAAAAGCGCGATGAGTGATGCCGTGTAGTATCATTATTTCATTGTGAGGTTGAGAGTATAAGCGCAAAGGGTGATGCCGTGCAGTTTTCTTTATCGTGTTTACTTGTTTTCACTGGTTAAAGGCATATTGACTGTTCTGGTTATCATTTCTGCTGTATCTCTTATATCTTGTACCCCCTTTAGCATGTCCCCCTCCCAATAGTACATGTTTAGTTGTTATTTGTTGTCATCTTGTACATATACTGTTATATACACATGTTATTATATGGGTGTCTTGTCATAGTTTCTCGTAACTACTTCGCCGAGGTTAGGCTCGACACATATGAGTACATGGAGTCGGTTGTACTCATACTACACTCTGCACTTCTTGTGTAGATTTTGATACCGGTCCTAGCTGATTGTGAGGCTTAGAAGTTGGACGTGCTTATTGGAGACTTGAGGTAGATCTACTGGCGTCTACAGACCCTGGAGTCCCTTTCTAGTTTCCCTATTTTTACTGTTTCTTTTCATTTAGAACAATTGTATTTCTTTCATACTCTGTTTGTAGTTGTAACGCCCTGACTGGTCGTTTTGAGCAATTGCATTCGGATCGGCAATTTGAGGTCACGAGTAGCTTTACACTGTGTTACTTGCGTGCATCATCGATTCGGGTTTTTGAGAAAATTCGGAAAGGATTTTTAGAAGTGACTCTCATTTGAGAAACTCGAAGTTGAAAGAATTGACCAAGGTTTGGCCTTTGAGTATTTGAACTCGGATTGGGGTTTCGATGGTTCCGATAGGCTAGGGTGGTTATTTTGGACTTAGGCGTGCTTCCGGATTTGGATTTGAAGGTCCGCAAGGTAATTTAAAGCATTTTGACAAAAAATGGAAAGTTGAAGTTTTGGAAGGTTGAGAGGTTTGATCAAGAGTTGAATTTGGTAATATTGGGGTCAGGATATGATTTCGAGAGTTGGAACAGCTCCATTATGTCATTTGGGACTTGTCTGCAAAATTTGGCGTTATTCCGGGTTGATTTGATAGGTTTTGAGACGAGTTTTAGAAGTTGGAAATTTGAAAGTTCATAAGTTCGATTCATGGTGCGAATCGTAGTTTCGACGTTATGTGATGTGATTTGAGACCCCGAGCGAATCCGTGTTAGGTTATAGAACTTATTTGTGTGTTTAGACAGGGTCCTGGGGGGCCTCGGGTGTGTTTCGGATGGGCTACGAGTCAATTCCTCTTATTTTGGACTGCTGATTCTGCTGGTGTCTGGTGTTCTTCATCACGTTCGCGATGAAGTGATCGCGTTCGCATAGTGTATTTGGAGGTAGGCAACATTTTTCCCTTTGTGTTCGCGAAGGGAGGCTCGTGTTCGTGTAGGTTGGAAGATCTTTGCCTTCGCATTTGCGCTCTCAGGTACGTGGTCGTGTAGAGTTAAGGCGGATTTGGGGCATTAGGTGATTTGTCTTCAAGTTCGCAAGTGCACAGACGGGTTCGCGAAAGGTCTGTGTTTTTGTTCATCGCATTCGTGAGCTCGTTGTCGCGTTCGCTTAGAACGATTTTGGCAGCTTTCATCTTTCTTCTTCGCGATCACGAGTGTGGGTCCGTGATCACGATGCATTATCATCTTGGCAGAATATAAGATCTTCAAATCGAGGGTTAGGCCATTTTTATCATATCTTGACTTGCAGATCTCATCTTTGAGCGATTCTTTGTGGGTTTTTCAAGCAAAACAATTGGGTAAGTGTTTTCACCTAGAATTTATTATATTCCATAATTTTGTCTTTATTTTTATCATTGAATTAGTGTTTTGGGTTGAGGATAAATGGGGATTTTAAAGAAAACTTTCAAAATGTAAAAAGATGATTTGAAGGACCAAATGGTATCGGAATTTGATATTTTAGTATGGTTAAACTTGTATCGAAATGAGTGTTCGGGTTTAGTAAACTTTATCGGGTTAATAATACCGACACATCTCAATGACAGACTGGAACAATACCTGTAATAATAGAGTCGGAAGCAACTCCCTCTGAACGAGCCAGAAGAGCATAATACCTGGCCTGGCCTGGCCTCCCCTTCTAGGGTGACCTCGACCTCCACCTCGAGCTGGCTGAGCAGGTGGGGCGGTTGCTGGTGCTGGAAGCATGGCAGGAGGACCCGGTGGAGCACGTGGTGGCTGATAAGTCTGTGGAGGTGCACTCCTCCTAAGTCTGGGGCAATCCCTCACCAAATGGCGAGTGTCACCACACTCAAAACAACCCCTCGGAGGACGTGGCTGCTGCGACTGACTCTGGCCAGGTTTACTGGATTGGCCGCTAATAGCACCCCGAGAAGGAGGCATACTAGATACTGGCAGTGCATAATAAGGCTCCTGGGGCCTGGAAGGAGCTGGAACACCATTTGCGGCTGGAAGAGCTGAATGAACAGGGCGACTCACATAACCCCTACCATGGCGAGCTGCTGGGGCACGAGCTCCAAAATAATAATCAGTCTCTCGAGACCTCTTGGCCTCTCTCACCTCTCTATCCCGAGCAAGCATGCCCTCCACCCTCCTGGCAATACTCATGACCTGCTTATAAGAGATGTCCATCTCCAACTCCCTGGCCATACTGGTCCTGATACTAGGGTGGAATTCCTCAATTAAGCGAGAACCCTCTCCCAAACTATGGCAACCACGACCGGTGCATGTCGAGCCAACTCACTGAAACAGACTACATACTCCGACACAGTCATAGAACCCCGACGCAGCTGCTCAAACTCCATGTGCCAAGCATCCTGAGGCTCTGACGGACATACTCACACAAAAACATGTCTGAGAACTGAGTCCAAGTGAGTGAGGCTGCCTCGTCCGGACTACTCAGCTCATAAGCACGCCACCACTGATCGGCTGCTCCTCTAAGCTGAAAAATGATGAAAGAAACCTCACTCATCTCCGCAATGCCCATAGTACGGAGGATACGATGACACTCCTCCAGAAAACCCTGAGCATCACCTGAAGCTAGTCCGCTGAAAGTAGGTGGGTGGTACTTCTTGTACCTCTCAAGTCTGAGCTGCTTTTCCTCAGAAGCAGCTGCCCTAGTCTCATGCTGAACAGGAGCCACTGGTGGAATAGGAATAAACTATAGGGCCTGATCAACCTGAACCCTTTGCTCAGGAGTGCGGGATGCGGTAGTCTATGCCCCTCCCCCGGCTGAGATATGGTGGGAGCTAGTGGGATCACTCCAGCCTGAGCTAAGGTGCTGAACATGCTCATGAGCTAGGCTAGAGTCACCTTGAGGGCTGGTGCAGTAATAGGAAACTCTGATGCCTGCCCTCCGGCTGGAGTTGCTGGGGCCTCCTCTGTCTCAGCTCGCACAGGTGCTCTGGTTGCACTGTGTGGTTGTTCTCTACCCCGGCCCCAGCCTCTAGCGGCCCTGTCAGGGGGCTTGGGTGCCTGATCGTCAGATCTCCCGGTACGGGTCCTCACCATCTAAGAGAAAGAATAAGATAGAGAATTCTAGAATTTGATGTCAATAACTTTCACAACAAGAAAATCAAAGAATTATGATTGTCCCTAACAGTTTCATATCCTCCCGAATATAAGTACAGACGTCTCCATACCGATCCACGAGACTCTAATAAACCGTCTTGTGACTCACGATACCTATGAACCTAGAGATCTTATATCAATGTGTCATGACCCAAACTCTCCCTCCATGAACTTCTCGTGACGGCACCTAGTCTCTACGACTAGGTAAGCCTCACACTTTGCAGAAATGCAATAAAAGCATGATCATTAACAACTAACAGTAATGATAATCTGAATAAGCAACTAAATGCCGCTTGGCATATACAATTACCAACTTCCGAAATGTACAAAAAAATCCCAAGAACCAGAACACCGTAAGTCACAATCTACTAAAGGAATCTTAACTGTTTTGTACATCATTTCTTCAGAAAGAAGGAAAAATGAACATAAGGAGATAGAGGGGGACTCCGAGGATCTACGGCGCGGGCAGATGTACCTTAAAGTCTCCATTAAGAAGCAGTGACTACACTAGCAATGTGGCTGGTAATATGTACTTGGATCTGCACATGAAAAACATGTGCAAGAAAGGGCGTGAGGACACCACAATGGTACCCAGTAAGTGCCAAGCCTAACCTCGATCGGGTAGTGACAAGGTCAGGTCAGGGCCCAACCTATATATATATATATGAGGCAAGGAAAAATGAAATATCGAGGTAAATAAAGGCTGAAATTAACAAGGAAGAAACATAGAAAACAACAGCTCAGTATACAGCAAATCAACAGGGGATCCCCGAGATATCGTCTCGTAGTCCCAAACGTAATGTGCAGGGATCTCCCGGAATACCGTTCCGTAGTCCCAAAATAAATATGCAAGACATGTCGGATCTCCCGGAATACCGTTCCATAGTCCTAAAGTAAATATGCAGTACAGGGAAATCTCCCGGAATACTGTTCCGTAGTCCCAAAGTAAATATGCAGTACATGAAGATCTCGCGGAATACCGTTCCGTAGTCCCAAAGAAAATATGTAGTATAGGGGGATCTCCCAGAATACTGTTCCCTAGTCCAAAGTAAATATGTAGTATAGGGGGATCTCCAGGAATACAGTTCCATAGTCCCAAAGTAAATATGCAGCCAACAATAGAATTCAATAGTTACGGCACGAAATCTCAATTTAATCTAAGTACAAGTTAAGTAAAAATAGGTAAAAGTCACTAAACATGTTGCACGTAGTTGAGGTAACAGTTAAGGCAAGTAGGTGTGTGTTTTCTGAGTCTAACATGATACTACACATTCTAATAAATTCAAATAATAGGAAAGATAGGTTATTATTAAGTGAAATTCGGGTTTTTACAACAATTAGCCCATGTACGTACTCGTCATCTCATGTACGCGGCGCTCATATATCAACAACAGTACCAATACTAAGGAGAGTTCCCCCACACAAGGTTAGGCAAGCCACTTACCTCGAACCAAGCACAAATCAATCCGAAATAATGTTCTTTTCATGAATATTCGACTCCGAATGGCCCAAATATAGCCAAAATCAATTACATAACATAAATATAACTACAAGAAATTAATCTCGCGAACGGAATCGAAGTTAAAGCAAGAAATTTGAAAATCGCTCAAAAGCTTCCCCGGGCAGATGTCTCGGAATCGGGTAAAAGTCAAAAAGTATGAACACCCATTCACTTACGAGTGTAACCATACGAAATTCTCTCAAATCCTATACCAAAATCCCGATCAAAACCCCAAAATTCAGCCTAAGGACTTTTCCCAAATTTCCCCCGATCATCCACTCCAAATCACTAATTTTATGAAGATATTAAAGACATAATCATGGGAATTTACCAAAACTAGGTAAGAATCACTTGCCCCAAACACCCACGCAAAGATCTCTCCAAAAATCGCCTTCTACCGAGCTCCCAATTCAATTTTTGTGTTATGAACTAAAAACTCTCGTTTTTGAATCTTTAATACTACGTAGTGATTTCTTAATCGCGATCGCGAAGAACAATTCGCTTCCTCAGAATTTATCTCTACACGAACGCGGAATACCCCAAGTGAACGCGACGCACTAGCTACCTACACCTACGCGATCGTGATTGTCCTCACGCTACCGCGAAGAGTAACACTTAAACTCCACTGCAACCTCACTTCTTCTTTGCGACCGCGGCCTAGCCCATGCATTCGTGATGCAAAACCTGATAACCTTACGCAACCATATCCTCATCTTCACGAACGCGAAGAGAATATTTAGCTAACCTCTCAAATGACCTACGCGATCGCGAACGCGATGAAGAAAATGTCTGCAACAAACACCAGAAAATCTGCCAACTCCCAAGGTCCAAAAATGATCTGTTAAGCATCCGAAACTCACCCGAGGCCCCTGGGACCTCAACCAAACATACCAATCAATCCTTAAACACCATACGAACTTATTCAAGCCCTCAACCACATCAAAAACACGAACTACACACGAATTCAAGCCTAATGAACTTGAAATTTCTAAATTCTACAAACGACGTCGAAACATATCAAATCACGTCCGAATGACCTCAAATTTTACACACAAGTCAAAAATGACACCAAAAACCTACTCCAACTTTCGAAAACCTAATACGAACCCAATATCAAAATTTCCACTTCCAGTCAAAATTACCAAAATTTCATCTTTCGCCAATTCAAGCCTAATTCCACTACGGACCTCCAAATCCTATTCCGGACGCGCTCCTAAGTCCAAAATCACCTAAGCTAACGGAACCATAAAAATTCACATCTGAGGTCATTTACACACAAGTATCCGGTCGACTTTTCCAACTTAAGCTTCCAAATAAGAGACGAAGTGTCTCAATTCACTCCGAAAACCAAAATGAACCCTCCCGGCAAGTCACAATAACAAGAAAAGATACGGGGAACACACTTAATAGGGGATCGGTGCTATAACTCTCAAGACGACCGGCCGGGTCGTCACAAAGGTATAGTAAAACTCTTGGATCTTCACACTTTTGAGGGAGCTTATTTTGTAAAATGGAATTATAATGCTATGTGAGCTTGACCGATGTCTCTTCCACTTTCCCCTTCTTGGAAAATATCTCCTTCAAAAATTTAGCATAAGTTGGCATCTGTTAAAGGTATATTCACATGCACCTGCTTGAGCACTTCTCGAAAGCACCCCAATTGTTTATCCAACTTTTCTCTTCTTTACTTTTGGGGAAAAGGTAGAGCAGGCATGTATTTTCTCTCTTCAATCTCTATTTGCTGAATTCTTTTTTTTTTTTTTTTTTTTTTTTTTTTTTTTTTTTTTTTTTTTTTTTTTGAGCTCTACTCTTCCTCTTCTTCTTCAAATCCTCATCTACCTTTACTTCTCCTTCTTGAATGTTGTTAGTTTTCTGCTAGTCCACAATCTCCACATATCTCTCAATCGGCTCATCCTTTTTCTTTGCCATTGGATCCTCTAACTCGTGCCCACTCCTCAAAGACACTGCATTGATTTTCTTTTTTTGATTTCTTTATATATCAGCTGGGAGTGCTCTTTGAACGCTCTCACACAATAGAGTAGTTAGTTGCCCAACGTGTCTTTCCAGGTTTTGAAAAGATGTGCCCAGTTCTTTGATAGTTGCACCATGGGTGTCAAGCCTCTCATTTGTCTTAATAATGAAGGCCTTCATTAAATCTTCCATGTTAGACTGGTTAGACTGTGGAGGCTGATATTGCTGCCTTGGCTGATTTTGAAAGCCTTGAGCTCCTTGTCCTTAGGGTATAGAGTTACTTTGCTATCATGAGATCAGGAATTCCAAGCAAAACCTGGGTGCCTCTGTACTATAGGATTGAAATTATTACCACTATGGTAGTTGCCTCTATCAAAGCTTCCCACAACATTTACCACTTCATCTACAGTTAAGGCCTGACACTCATGCGTTGGATGACTCGTTCACAGAAATCACAAACTGGTGATGGTTTGCTCTGAATCTAGGCTAAGGTCAACTTTCTTATCTCTTTGGTCATGGCGTCTAGTTGAACTTGCACTGCGGTGTTAGAATCTACTTGATGAATCCCAACTGATCTTCTTCTATCATTACTCTTATCACGCCACTGGTTAGCATCTTCAAAGAGCTCATCAAGAATTTCCACAATCTCCTCAGGAGTCTTCTTCATTAAAGGACCTCAGACTACAGTGTTCAGAGTTCGTCGTGATGGAGGTATCAGTCCATCCCAAAAGTCTTGGAGTTGCATCCATAATTCAATACCGTTATGCTGACACTTCCTCACTATCTCCTTGAATCATTCCCAAGCCTTGAAAACTGTTTCAGTGTCCGTCTGGCAGAAGTTGTGAATTTCCCTTCTAAACTTCACTATTTTTGCAGCTGAGAAGTATTTGTCAAGAAACTTTCTAGTCATATCTTCCCATGTCCTGATCGACCCCGTTGGTAAGCTACAAAACCATTGCTTTGTGTCATCCTTCAGTGAGAAGGGGAATGCCCTTAAGTATACTGCATCTTTTGATACTTCGTTGTATTGGGAGGTGTTCATGATTTCCTCAAAATCCATCAAGTAAGTGTTAGGATCTACATTCACCTTTCCTCTGAATATACAGTTGTTCTAGATATTTTGAAGCAAGCCTTCCTTCAACTCGAAATTATTCGCTGCTACTGGTGGTGGTTTGACACTGAACTGTCCTTGATTGTAGACTGGTCTGGCATAATCAACCAATGCTCTACCGGGCTTGGGTTAATGCATTCTCGAACTGATCTTCAATCTAGGGTCGATTCAGATTGAATCTTCGACCCCCATCATCGTTGAGTTCTCATCAGCAGCTCTACGGCTGCATTACTGCTATCTGTGCAGCTTCTTGTCTCTATTGTGATGCATCTCTTGCAGCTAATTCTACTTCGTCCTCACCATTTTTAGCCATTTGTTATGAGGTTGAAAGTTGCCCCAAAAATTTTCTGGTGAGTTCTTTCTCTTTCCTCAACTATCGCAGAGTCTTTTCCACCTCTGGAATGTATGGAATCAATTCCTTTGAAGAAGATCTAGTCATACACCAAAGAAGTCAATTTTTTTTCTGCATACGGAAGAGGAAACCCGTGAAGAATAAACAAGAAAGATTAATTAAAATAAAATAAATTCCTGAATTAGCACAAAAACTAATTTGAACACTATTGATTGCTAATCCCCGACAACGTCGCCAAATTTGATGAGCGCAAAACACAATATAAAATTGATGCTCGCTAATCAAAGATAGTATAGTAAAATATTGTCTCCACGGGAATTGAATTTAAACAATGCTCGAGTAATTTCTGGGTTAATTTCTATTCAGGATGATCAACAATTGAGTTAAAGGAGTATGAACTACATTTAACTACTAAAATAAAGCTATTGACAATTGACAACAAAGAATTGGATATTCTCAGAGTTGGTTTCTTACAAAAAGGAATAAGGGTTTGACAGGATAGGTGCAAGATAGCTATTTGGGATTTAACCCTAGTTTAATTCACTCTAATGTTCTAATGATTCTGATGAATTTATTTGATAATTAGTTCAAACGTGTAGTCAAGACTTCTCTCTCGATTAGATCTTAAATCTGCGACGTGAACTAATATAAGCACTTTGAAGTATGCAAGCATGCGTTAATGGATTGATCCTTAGGAAAACGTCTCTCGAATATTTTCATAACTTGATTCAATCAACAATTCAACAAGCTCTTTCGATTACTTAAGAGAAACAATGAATTAATCAAAGAAAATAATGCAAAGATAATCACCAAGATATTCCTCTTTCGATTAAATAAACGGATGAATAAAGTTGTAACAATTCAAAAGTCCATAAATGATTTCAAGCACGAACTAGAGTTAAAATCTATAAATATTTATCAAAACACCATATTTATCAAATCGTAAGGAAAATTACTCCCCAATCATGGAAGACGTCATCACAATTATAATTAAAGAATAAGAACGCACCAATCTAACTTTACAATCCAAACTCTCGTCTTGAATTGATGGAAAGATGATGGAATCCCGTATCTTGTAGCCTCCATGCTCTCCCAAAGGTTCGAAGGTCAAAAGTCCATCAAAAACGTGTTTCTAGTGTATTTATTCTAAGTAGGAAAAAACCCGGATGAAACTACCCTCTTTGACCGAAGTGGGAAATTACACTTCATGTGTCGCACTATGCCACACAGGATTCGTAGCATTAGTGCAATTTGCTCGGTTGTAAACTCTCTGAACTTAGTTTGTATGACAAAATTTTGTACTGATGCTACATACTATGCCACGCACTATGCCTAACATTAGTGTATTTTTCAGTTAGACCCAAAAACTACAAGTCTCTGAATTTTTCGAATTTCTTACGCACATTTGCAATGATGTGTCGCACAGTGCTACGCATCGTGCGAAGCATTAGTACAAATGTCATAACCCTTGTGCTTTCTTCCAACTTTCGTATCCAACGCCGGTTCACGAGTCCCTGACACGATCCCGATTTAATTTTTTGGCTTTTACTCAGATTTCAAAGCTCTAAATTATTCTATTTAGCTCCAATTTATCTTTTTAACTCGTAATCATCTCCTACTAAGCGTAAAAACGCAATAAGTGCAAAAACTATTATTTAGGCTCAAACACGCTCAATGTGCCGTAATTAGAGTGTAGAATATGGCTAAAACACGTGTTCCTAACCTACCGTCAGTGATATAAGTAAAATTGGTTGATGTTGAGGAAAAAAATATATGCACGAGCATATGAGAAAATTATTGACGTGCATATAGAAAATCCAATAAACAATTACCCAAAAGTTCAAGATATCCTAGATTTTATTTTCAAAAAAAAAACATATACTAATTTAGCAAGTTTTAACCACTATTTATCTCAAGGTGTAGCTAACAAATGCAGCACAGTAAACAACACAGTGAAAATCAAAACTGACGATACCTGGAAATTTACTTTGAAATACACGTATGATAAAAACAATTAAGGTAAGACAAAGAAGATATCGTTTTTCCTCCCTCTTTGGATAGGAAACCGGAGTCATCGATGAAATCCACCAAAAGCACAAAAAAAGCTCCAAAGATCTAAGCAAAGAAAGAAGAAGAAGAATCTAAGCAAGCAAAAGAAAAAATGTATGAAGAAAACTTGTCATTTTTCCAGAGAAGAACAATACTGCCGTAAAACTGAAGGCAAAGGTATTTGTTTGACACAACATGGTAAAGTAAAACAAAAACATTCTTGCTAAATGACAAAAATACCTTTGGTCGTCTAAGGCTTCACTTATTATATAGTTAATATATCGGCTACCAAAAATTTCAATAAATAAAGAAAAATACGCAATTAATTGGGTTATGCAAATATGGGACTTCTATAGCTCTTTTTTTCTTTTTTGGGTTTCTTTTGAAGTTCAACACCTCATTTTGCTTTATGATATTTCTTCTTTGAACCATCAATATTTTGAATTAAAGGGCAGTTCGGTGCACTAAAGCTTCCGCTATGTGCGGGATCCAGAAAAGGGTCGGACCACAAAGTTCTATTGTACGCAGTCTTACCCTATATTTTTGCAAGAGGCTGTTTCAAGCTTCAATATTTTGAATATACTTGATATTTACTTTTTTGAAATATTGGAACCTGCTA
Source organism: Nicotiana paniculata (assembly GCA_005239505.1). Classification (NCBI taxonomy): domain Eukaryota; kingdom Viridiplantae; phylum Streptophyta; class Magnoliopsida; order Solanales; family Solanaceae; genus Nicotiana; species Nicotiana paniculata. The sequence goes on along the minus strand of ML332324.1, from coordinate 26,960 downwards.
ACTAACTGGAAGGATAAATGTGACTAGCAGATCAATGTTCATCATTAATCACTCTCCAGAAATGGAAGATCTAGTTAGAAAAAATGTAAAAGCAAAAATAGTTCAGACCTTTTAACCCATATATTTTAGAAAATATTTTCAATTTCAACGGATTTCTGTGAGGATTCTAAAAAGAAGAATTAACTTAAATAGCCGCTCACATAATCTCTTAAAACTAGATATAGTCGGTGAATGTATAATATATGTATAATCTATGTATAATATGTGTATAATCAATATTTAATTTATGTATATCGAAACATGAAGCATCAAACTTGTTTCTTAATGCTGGCCTACAAGTTTAAGCTGTAGTACACAATTTATAATTCCCAATAGGGGTGGGCATCGGTCGGTTCGGTTCGGTTATGAATATTATCGGTTTTGCTTATCGGTTATCGGTTTACAAATATCATAACCCGATAACCAAATTGATAAGATATTGGTTATCAGTTAACGGTTAATCGATTATCGATCATTATCGGTTATCGATCATTATCGATTCGGTTATCGGTTTACCCAATAAGATAAAACGTATAAAACTGTTTCGCAATGTATAAGATTTTAAGAACTGTTTTGCTAAAACTCTTTTCAGAACTGTTCTATTTCACAGAAATTTAAATTTACTGCAACATCCAATAAAATAAACACTAACCAAAGTTTCTATCTTTCATTCTTCAACCCAAAAAATATAAACAAAAATCCCAATATCAGTCAGTGACGAAAAAACAGAATGTCAGTCATATTTTCACTTCGACACTTTCTGCAAATACAAGGGATCAAATAGCACTATTATAAAGCAATGTAATTATAAATAATACATAATTAGCCTTATTTACTTTTCTTAATTTGCATTTACATGATATCAATAATCTCTAATTCAAGTAGTTGGTCAGTAAAATAACATCAATATTCTTAAGATCTTCTTTGTTCAAACGACTAGCAATAACTCTTTGTACAATGATATCTACTTTTTTACTCTAGCACATATATTATGTATGTAGATTAAAAATTTTATTAGTTACAAAATACAAATTTTATAACAACTAACACAAAATAACTTTGTAACAGGCCAACAAATTGAAGCACACGACCAATCTCACTTCAGCTTTCAAACAAACTAAGAAAAATCCAGAGCCAGAATAATTTCAAACAAGCCCTAACGCCTGGCTAACGCCAGGGTATGGCTGGCTGTTTGGCTCTGTCGCCCGGCTATCGCCCGGGTGTCTCTTTCTAAGAAAAAGATGAAAATGAAGCAACTAAAAACTTACACGAAGAATCAAGATGAAGCTGAAGAGTGCGGCTAAGAAGTGCGACTGAAGAGTGAAGTGAAGATGCGACTAAAGAATCTGATGGATCTGAGAAATAAAGTGAAGATGCGACTGAAGAGTGAAAGACAGAAGCTGAGAAATGTGACTGACGCCGGCCTGAGCCTTGAGGGGCTGACTGGTGAGGGTGTGAGGCGACTGACGCTGGCCTGAGTCTTAACGGGCTGACTGGTGAGGGCGTGACACCGAGAAACTGAGAAAGAATAGGGAAATCAAAGAGTGAACTATGAATTATGAAACCCTAGTATGTATATACTTAAGGGTAAACTAGTAAATTAGTTAATCCTTATTGGGTTATCGGTTTTACCCAATAACAGAATTTTCAAATCGAGCCCGAACCGATAACCCAATTAAAAAAATTTTTAACCCGTTATCGAACCGTTAACCAAATAACCCAATACCGATAACCCAATAAACAATTAACAGTTCGGGTTATCGGTTTTACCCGATATATGCCCACCCCTAATTCCCAATGTCCAAATTCCAGTCATGGCTATTTATTCCATCTCTTTTTTCATTCTCTATTTCTTGTTCTTTTCTTCTAAAATATATGAAACACGATTTCTAGGGATGACACATCTTTAAAGAAACTACTAGTTTCTTCCTTAGAGAAAAGAACTCCTTTTACTAGTTTTTTCAGCATCTTTCCATCATATACAAGACAAGTAATTGGCAAAAGCTTTTCCGGATATGATTGTGACTATATACTGCTACAACAAATTATATTGTTTGGACTTTCTAAAAATATTACTTTTATCGGATCTTCAAAAAATGCACCACAATTTGGAAGATCTGACATTTTTAAAGGGTTCGAACAACATAAATAGTGACGATGCATTACGTCAATCTATATGAATCTTTAATTGTTTCTCTTCAATTCCAAGACAAAGAAGGCTGGATAAGATTGGACAACACTTATGATGAACGTAGGAAACTTGTCGATCGTCATGTACTGAACAGATGCTAGCTATGAAAGAATGTACAGTTTCAAATATACACGTCAAATTTCATTATTATTTCGAAAGAGAGAACTCTTAAATTTGGCTCCATATATATTGATTTCCTTATTTAATGTTCCAACTGCTTGTGGAGTTCTCAAGTTACCAATAGCACTTTAAAACATGATTCTAAAGAACAAGAATTAAACAAATATGCTAGCATGTAAGACGGTGAGTGTCGGGTTAATTTCACTTAATAGTTATTCAAACTATTTTTCAATTTTCACTAAATTAAAGTCACTTAATTGTTTTTGGTCACTTAAAAGTAACTAAACTATATGATTATGTATACGGTAGAAATCAGGGCCACCCGTTTTTACTATTTGATCGAGACTGGGAAGTTGCATCGAAGAGCTGAGGTATTGCGTTCGAGATCGAAGTCTCTTTCTAGATCGAGGTCGGTACCAATCAAAGCCAAGGGAGATAGATTCCGAGTAACATCGGGGATAGCTTAGTAACGGAAGAGCGGGATATTCGTGATTGGTCGAGGATCGTGGCGTGAATTTTGAAACGAATCAAATCAGAAACAGTTAATTAGGTGATTATAAATAGAATTCCTCTATTATATAATAGGAGTTCTAATCATTCGTGATCATGTTTTTACTGAGAAAAAAGCAATACAACTCTTTCTTCAGTACTCGTGTTCTTGTTCATCAGTTATTTCATTTTTAATATTTTTGCACTTATCAGTTCGAGGGTATCTTGACTTGAGGCTGAAGCTCTGTTTGAACACTGGTTTGATTTATTTATAGTTCAATTCCATCATTTATTTTCATATTTATCAATTAGTATTGAGTGAAATCACATATCCTTAAAACCACAATATAAGTTTAATTGTTATCCAAAATTTAGGGTAAACAGTTTGGCGTCCACCGTGGTGCTAAGGATAATAGTGATTATTCAATACCGATTCCAATAACACACACTACTTTACGCTTGTTCTTGTCAGGTGTTTTTATTTTCAGGATAAAACATGTCAAACTCACAAGCAGCGCCACACATGGTGATAATGGCATCGGATTTCACGAGAAAAACGATAATGTAGTTACTCCAGAAGTCGAGGTGCCACAAGTTAATCTCGAGGGAGCACCGGTTGTCAACCCATATGACGTTGTCGTGCCCCCTTTTTCTCGCGAAATCGGGTTTCGACATTTTTGGGACAACTCCTTTTGAAAGAGTAAGGAATTGGAATTGAGAGAGTTGTTACCTAACGGATTAAGGTGCGTTATGGCACCTAGAGCAGATAACTTATATTACTAGTTTACATCACCAGAGATCGGGTAAGGGCTCAAATTACCTCGAGGGGAAGGTATTAGGAACCCCTCGAGGTCCACAACGGTGGGTCCGGCATAACTTACATTAAGAGAATTAGTCTAAGTAAAAGAAAGCAATTTAGACAAATAAAATACTCGATTTATTTTAGAACATGAATGGGGGAGGGGGTTCCTATGTTTTTTAGCCTATAGGATCACCCCGTGCAATACTTTGTAGCTCCCTCAAGTCGGGGTGTCACTCATATTATTTAGCGCACCGACTATCATCTCCTAATACCCGATTACTATCTTTAAGTTGTTACTTAAGCATTCTAGTCGATTCTAGTTCGTTTCCTATGCGTGCACTACCCGTCTCTTACCTAAAAATCACAGGAAAGTACCAAACAGATAGCATGTGCATATAATGTCGAGGTCGTACGACCTGATCCAACAAAATAATAATGTGCACTGCTGAAGGGTCAAACGGCGCGAACCATAGATGCATCTATTAATCTGTCGAGGCGAATGACCCGCTCCCATGAGAGTATTGGAAGGAATCACTCCGCTCGCGGAATATTATTGTGAAGCGGTCAAACATAAGCATAATATATTTCTTTTCTGCCTCAATTCCTTTTAAAAATAATAATTTACTTGAAACTTTCAAATTCTTAAGATCTTGAAAAAAATTCCACCCAATACAATTAGAGTATGAAATAAATAAACAGTATTCACAATGCATGGTATGCACCTAAACTACCCGGACATAACAAGAATAGTCACCACGTACGACCCTCGTCACCTCGTGCGTACGTAGTCCCCCACAATTGTTCATATATCATATAAGTTTACCTATGGGGATATTTCCCTCTTACAAGGTTAGAAAGGAGACTTATCTCGTTTGGGGCCTACTTCCACTTCAAGAATGCTCTCAAACTCTCAAATCAGAGCCGCACAATCCGAAGCTATCCAAATAACGTAAAAACCAATCATTATAGGCTTACAAGTTCATATTCTAGTTATTAAAGTGGTTATCCAGTCCCAAATGCAAGATTCCCAAAATTCACCCCCGGTCCACGTGCTCGGATTCTAAAAATTCTTAAGGGAAGTTGTTACCCATAACCTAAGGATCAATAATATATGATTTTTACTAGATTCCATAACAAATTTCGTAGTTAAAATCCTATTTTTATCAAAACCCTATGTCTTAATCTAAACCCATAATTTTCACAAATCTTTATGTGTTTAATCTAACCAAAACCAAGTATTAAACTTACAACAAGTAGGAATAACTTACCTCTCAAATGCTAAGTTGAAATCCTTCCTTTTGAAGCTCCTAAATCGCCCAAGGATGTGATAAATGACCCCAAATAAGCCAAAGTCAAGTTTTTAAAACACCTTACTGCCTCCAGTCATTTTTGCACCTGCGGTCTCGCTTCTGCGGGCCATTGTTCGCATCTGCAGAAGAAGGAAGGCTGGCAGGGAATCGCACCTGCGAAAGGGCGCCCGTACCTGCAGCACCGCACATGCGGCACCACACATATGACACAACACACGCGAAAGAGGGCCGTATTTGTGGAACCTGGCATCCTCTCAAAAGCTGCATCTGCGAGGGGTCGACCGCTTCTGCGGTCTCGCACCTACATCTGGCCAGCCGCAGGTGCGGTCGCACCAGAATTGGTGCACCAGCAGCTCATTTTGAGCTTGGACTCACCTCGCACGACGTCTGGATGGCATCCGGGCCCCAAGGCCTTGTCCAAACATACCAACAAGTTCTAAATTATAAAACGGACTTGCTCGAACCTTCGGAACACCCGAAATAACATTAAAACCAAGAATCACACCCTAAAACCAATTGAATCAAACTTATGAACTTTAAGTTCTTAAATCTACTTCCAACACGCCAAAACGTTCTTACACTACTCCGAATGATACCAAATTTTGTGTGCAAGTCTTAAGTGACATTACGGAACTATTCCCGATCTCGAAATTCCGTTTGGACCTTGATATCCTCAAAATACGTTCCAAAGATCAATTATAGAACTTCAAGAATCTTATTTCGCTATTTGGCGCCGAAATGCTCCCGGGTCATCCAAAACCCGTTCCGACCCAAGTACGAAATCGTCCTACGAACCTATTGGAACCTTCAAATCCCGATTCTGACGTCATTTACTCAAAATATTGACTGAAGTCAAACTTTGCCTTTTTGGCCAACCTTAGGAACCAAGTGTTCCAATTTCAACCCAAACTCTTCCAAATCCCGAACCAATCCTCCCTACAGGTCATAAGTCAGTAAAAGAAAATACGGGGAGTCTTATTTAGGGGTACGGGGTTCTAGGACGCAAAACGACCGGTCGGGTCGTTACAAATAACTTAGCTTAAGCATTCAAACCAACCACAAACTTAAATTAAAAAAGCAAATGAAACATAATAATAACAAAAATGGAATTTTTTTACATTGTTAACAAAGTACCTTGATAGCAGCAAGAGAAAAAAATAAACAGGAAATAAGTCTCTGAACAAAGCTTGAAGCAAAGCAGCAACAATGAAACCCAGTAGAATAAGAAAGACGACCAGATTTCAAAATAGGAAAGGAATATATTTTTTGATTCTGAAAGATCAATATTAATCTTTAGAAGTTTTTATTTTGAAAAAAAATCTTAAGGAAGTGTAGAAACTTTTGTGTTTTTTGTGTATGTAAGTGTATTCGGATCTAGGTCTATATCTGAGTCTATCTATGTGTATGTAGAAATGTGTGTGTAGCTATTTCAGTGTGTATCTAATGAAAAAGGAGTATTTATAGAGTGAGGGAGTGAAAAGGGATAAGAATTAGGGTACAAAAGAATCTGCCAGAACTTCCTAAAAATTAAGGAAAATGCATCTTTCTTAACAAAAATGGATAGCTGTCCAATTTTTAGTACCTTCCTTATCTCAGAAAATGGACAAGTGTCCAATTTCTGGATATTTTTGGATCTTATCCCTATTTTCCTACTCAGCATTGGGACAGTTGTCCCTTATTCTAGAAGTTTCTAGTATTTTCTAAAAGAATTTCAGAATTAGGATCTCCAAATTTGACCCTTAAGGGTCTTGGAACTACCTTAGAACCAGATTGATTTTGGGCCTGAGTCAGGTGACTCTTGGCCTAAGGACTTTGGGCTCTTAAGCTTTTTACAAAGTCATGGGCATGTCTATTCAGACAGGCCCAATTTATGAGCTTAATGGAACGGGCCACTTCAGTGAGGGCTAGTTCTCAAACAATTACAAATAAAGTAATAAACAGTTACAACAAAAATAATTAGCTTAACAAAAAATAAATAAACAAAATAGTAATGCTATAAAAAAATGCAAAATTAATGAAGATAAAACATATAACGATAATAAAAATAAAGGTAAAACAGAAAGCAAAAATGAATTACTCTAACACTGTTTTTTTACTTTATCTTAAATAAATTTGTTTAATTAATTAATTTAAACAAAATAATAAACAATAATAATACAAGAACAGTAGCAACAATAAAACATGCAATAATAGAAAAAATTAAGGAAGAAAAAAGAAATAGAAAAAAAATAAAAAATATATAAAGGAAAAAAGAGATCTAGCTGTGGAAAAACCCTCATGCCAAGACTCTCATCTGGGATATGAGATTCTTGATAGGAGAACTTGACATGAGGATTTTTGGACGGAGTAGGTAGGGTTTTTGAAAAATGGAAAAACAGATCTAGGGTTTCGGAGACCCTAGATTTAAGATCTAGGGTTTTTGGGGATTTGGTTGGTAGGGTGAGGTTCAGGGAGGTGAGGAGAGTGTATGGTATAAGTTTGAAGGGTTTTGGAGGTTCCCCGCCGCAATAGGCGTTTTCCGGCAGCAGGGCTAGGGTGGAGTTAGGGTTTCAGTCGTTTTTAGGGGTTAGATTTGTTGGTTTTTATGGAGTTTTGGGGTGAGGTGATGTTTAGGAAGATTAAGGGGAGAGTAGAGGGTTGATTATGGGTGGATTTGGGGTAGTTTTAGGTTCCGCCGCCGCCTTACGCGATTTGCGGCGGCAGCGTAAGAAGAGGAAAATGAGGGAAGCTAGGGTTTGGATGGGGGTTGTGAGAGAGAGAGATGTGAGAGGGAGTAAGGATTGAAATGAGGGGTGAAAGGGGTTTAGGGCACTTATATATGAAAATGGGGATCTATTCCAGGCCGTTGGATCTATTGAATATCAACGGCCAGGATTAATTGGTGCTTGAAACGACATCGTTTAATTAAGTGGGGTTCTGGACTGGTTTAGGGGGTTGGACTTGGATATTTTTTTGATTTTTTTTTTTGGGGATTGAGCTTGGTTTAACACTAAGCCAGTCCAGCTTTAGGCTAATTAAATCCCTTTTGTTTAATTAATTTTAAAATCTAACTAATTTTAATTAAATTCTAAATTAAACACTAAATTATCTCAGATTATAAAATTACACTAATTATCTATTTTTATTATTTACAAAATTAGTCAATCATAAGTTTTAAAAAGAAAAATCACTAGTTTTAATCATTGAAACTAAAAATATCAAAAATAAATAATTTTGTGGTTTTCTTTAAATGATATAATCAAATTAAGTAATTAGGTATTAAATTAAATTAACAACCTAATAATGCAACATGATGAAGATTTAAATATTTTTTGTTAGTTTTCATAATTTTAAAAAACAAAAAATGCAACTAAATGCAAATAGTTACCAAAAAATCCTAAAAAAATCTAAAATTTACAGGACTAATTTATTTATTAATTTTGTAGGAATATTTTTATAGGGTAAAAATTACATGCTCACAGTATCGACTACCAATAATTTCAATAAATAAAGAAAAATACGCAGCTAATTGGGTTATGCAAATATGGGACTTCTATAGCTCTTTTTTTCTTTTCCTTTTTTGGGTTCTTTTGAAGTTCAAAACATCATTTTGCTTTATGATATTTCTCCTTTGAAGCTTCAATATTTTGAATTAAAGGGCAGCTCGGTGCACTAAAGCTCCCGTTATGGGCGGGGTTCGGGGAAGGATCGGACCACAAGGATCTATTGTACGCAGTTTTACCCCATATTTTTACGAGAGGTTGTTCAAGCTTCAATATTTTGAATATACTTGATATTTACTTTTTTGAAATACTGGAACCTGCTAACTAACTGGAAGGATAAAAGTGACTAGCAGATCAATGTTCATCATTCATCAGTCTCCAGAAATGGAAGATCTAGTTAGAAAAAATGTAAAAGCGAAAATGGTTCAGACCTTTTAACCCCATATATTTTAGAAAGTATTTTCAATTTCAACGGATTTCTGTGAGGATTCTAAAAAGAAGAATTAACTCAAATAGCCGCTCACATAATCTCTTAAACTAGATATAGTCGGTGGATGTATAATATATATATATATATATAATCCATGTATAATATGTGTATAATCAATATATAATCTATGTATATCGACTAGAAAAGTAAAAAATACTGGCTATTTGCGTAACCATCCCAGTTAAAACCCCATAGAAACATGAAGCATCAAACTTGTTTCTTAATGCTGTCCTACAAGTTTAAGCTGTAGTACACGATTTATAGTTCCCAATGTCCAAATTCCAGTAATGGCTGTTTATTCCATCTCTTTTTTCATTCTCTATTTCTTGTTCTTCTTTTCTAAAATATATGAAACACTCTTTCTAGGGATGACACATCTTTAAAGAAACTACTAGTTTTAGAGAAAAGAACACATTTTACTAGTTTTTTCAGCATCTTTCCATCATATACAAGAGAAGTAATTGGCAAAAGCTTTTCCGGATATGAAGTAATTTCCATATACAACATATTATATTGCTTGGATTCTCTAAAAAATATTACTTATATCGGATTCTAAAAAAATATACCAAAATTTAAAAGATCTAATATTTTCAAAGGGTTCGAACAACCTAAATTGCCACTGTGCATTACGTCAATCTATATGAATCTTTAATTGCTTCTCTTCATTTCCAAGACAAAGAAGGCTGGATCAGGTTGTCAACACTTACGATGAACGTAGGAAACTTGTCGATCATCATGTACAGTTTCAAATATACACGTCAAATTTCATTATTATTTCGAAAGAGCGAACTCTTAAATTTGGCTCCATATATTGATTTCCTTATTTAATGTTCCAACTGCTTGTGGAGTTCTCAAGCTACTAATACCACTTTAAAACATGTTCCTAAAAGAACAAGAATTAAATAAATGTGCTAGCATGTAAGACGGTGAGTGTCGGGTTATTTTACGGTAAAAATCGGGGTCACCCGATTTCACTATTTGATCGAGACTGGGACGTTGTATCGAAAAGCTGAGGTATTGAGTTCGAGATCGAAGTCTCATTCTAGATCGAGGTCGGTATCAATCGAAGTCAAGGGAGATAGATTCCGAGTAACATCGGGGATATCTTAGTAACGGAAGAGCGGGATATCCGTGATTGGTCGATGATCGTGGCGTGAATTTCGGAGCGGATCAAATTAGAAACAGTTAATTAGCTGATTATAAATAGAATTCCTCTACTATATAAAGAGGAGTTCTAATAATTCGTAACGATCATGTTTTTACTGGAAAAAAAAGAAGCAATACAACTCTTTCTTCATTACTCGTGTTCTTGTTCATCAGTTATTCCGTTTTTAATATTTTTGCACTTATCAGTTCGAGTGTATCTTGACTCGAGGCTGAAGCTCTGTTGAACACTGATTTGATTTATTTATAGTTCAATTCCATCATTTACTTTCATATTTATCAATTGGTATTGAGTGAAATCACATATCCTTAATACCACAATATAAGTTTAATTGTTATCCAAAATTTAGCGTAAACAGTTTGACGTCCACCATGGGGCTATGGATAATAGTGATTATTCAATACTAATTCCGATAACACACACAACTTTACGCTTGTTCTTGTCAGGTATTTTTATTTTCAGGATAAAACATGTCAAACTCACAAGCAGCACCACACATGGTGATATTGACATCGGATTTCACGGGAAACACGACAATGTAGTTACTACAAAAGTCGAGGTGCCACAAGCTGATCTCGAGGGAGCACCGGTTGTCAACCCAGTCGACGTTGTCGTGCCTCCTTTTTCTCGCGAAATTGGGTTCGACTTTTTTAGGACAACTCCTTTTGAGAGAGTAAGGAATTGGAATTGAGAGAGTTGCCACCTAACAGATTAAGGTGTGTTAGGGCACCTAAAGCAGATAACTCATATTACCAGTTTACATCACCAGAGATCGGGTAAGGGCTCAAATTACCTCGAGGGAAAGGTGTTAGGGCACCTAAAGCAGATAACTCATATTACCAGTTTACATCACCAGAGATCGGGTAAGGGCTCAAATTACCTCGAGGGAAAGGTGTTAGGAACCCCTCGAGATCCACAACGGTGGGTCCGGCATAACTTACATTAAGCGAATTAGTCTAAGGAAAAGAAAGCAATTTGGACAAATAAAATACTCGATTTATTTTAGAACATGAATGGAGGAGGGGGGGGTCCTAAGTTTTTTAGCCTATAGGATCACCCCGTGCAATAATTTGTAGCCCCCTCAAGTCGGGTTGCCACTCATAGTATTTAGCGCATAGACTATCATCTCCTACTACCCCATTACTATCTTTAAGTTGTTACTTAAGCGTTCTAGTCGATTCTAGTTCGTTTCCTATGTGTGCACTACCCTTCCCTTACCTATGACCCTGGAGGTATTAGGACCTCTATTTGGGATAGTTTTAGACCCAACCTATGTTTCTCAAAAATGTAAAAGTCTAGGCGACAAGCAAAAACTATTAGGTCTTTCAGATAGCAAGAAAATATGGGCTCATATTGACCTTCACACATAAATAACAAAGGCATGCAATTGATTGACAGACTTAATTTAAAGTCTTATAGGCAGGATATCTATGTGAGAAATAAGCAAGAAGTGATTTATAGAAGCAGTTTCATTAAGGTGAATGTCAAGACCTAATGTTTGCCTACTGATTTTATTCAGTAATATCCGGGCCTTTCAGGCTGTAAGGAATCACAGTTTCGAATCCAGAATTGTTATTAAGAGTTATAGGCATGTTGTCTTAGTTATTGACAGTGGAGATTGTATTCAGAACTAATTAGTATAATCCTATAGGCACGATATCTATGAGTGTGCTGGTTATTATACTATGGACATGACTTCTAGGCATATAACTGATTTTAGCTTTATAGACATGTTTCATAGCTTTGTATTTCCTTTTGACCCTATAGGCATGCTTTCTAATTATTGTACTGACTTAAGTTCTATAGGCGTGATTTCTAGGTTTGAAACTGGTTTCAGCCCTATAGGCATGGTATCTATTATTGAATTAATTTAACCCTATATGCATAGTATCTCTTGAGCAGTAATACGGGGAGAAATTGTAAATATTACCAGAAAAATAATTAAATCAAACATTGAGGTCCTATAAGCATGATTGCTAACATATGTTTGTTGGACAAGTTAATGCAACCTATAGGCAGTATTTCTAATGCAATTTTAATCCTATAGGCAGGATTTCTAATATGCAAGCATGGTACATCACTCGCATGATTTTAACAAAGATGATGTAAAACAAGGTTAACAGAACAAATGAAACCCTATTGGCAGGATTTTTACCTGAATTTCCCAAAGAAAATAAAGGCCCTTCCCAATTTTACTATACACCCCAGAATCTGTTCATTACAAACTTATTACAAACCAGAGTAATGAATTAATTATATAATAGTAATAAGATAAACTATAGGGAGCCTTCATTAGGCCCAAATAAACCTGGGAAACCAGGCCTTCAAAGCAATCAACTCCGAGGCTCATTTCATAGGGACAACATAGCCAAGAATGGGTGATTCACTCATAGCACATATAGAACCAGGTTTCCAGTGTATCAAAGTTCCCAAGGGCCTTAGGGACCCAGGGCAATGCTCACAGCAGAACCACATATTCAGAAGATGATTCACAAAAGAATGGTAACTAGCTCCAAGTGTGTCGAGTTCACAGGAGTCTCACATGGACCCTGAGAAATGCTCACGTTGGGGTGGTTGAGAACCTAAGGGACTAAGAGTGGATGTTTTAAAAGAGTGACAACAAAAGGAGGTAGGGACATATTTTAAACTAGTGTTGAGTTCAGAAGAAATAAACTTCAGAAGACAGAATTGCATTCAGCAAAACAAGAAAGGTTTGTAAAGTACATAGTTTCAAAGAGACCTAATTATACTAAGTAAGCATACTGACATTTAGGGAAACCGTTGCTTAATCACAGAAGCAATTTAGGAAAAACAGTCAGATTATCACATGACATGTTAGCAAACAAATTGACAATGCTCATGAATTAAGTAACAATACATATATGCAAAGTTAGGATAAGTTAATTAATTGCATGCCGATAGTATCTTAAGGAATGCAAAGTTCAGAACAGGTGCAGGATTAACAAACAGTGTGCATGGACAAGTTTACACATTAATCCAGCTTTTAAGAGGATTCATATTATTCAAAATAACTAATCTTAAATTAATAGTATTAACTATAGGATTAGATAAAGTCATAGAAGCATAAGGGTAGAATCATACTCAGAATTTAAACATGCTGGTAGAGCAACACATATTATGAAAAGCATGGAGAACAAAGTGACAAGGGATTAAGTCTTATCAGTTAAGCAGGAAAGCAAGTAACCACAACAGTAAGTCCAGAATCAAATGGCCTTGGTTTTCAGCCAGCCAAGACCAGAAACAATGATCAAAGAGAATTAGAGTAAAGAATTTATGTTACAATGAGAGTATCAGAGTTCGAGTCTCCTAAAGGGGAGAGGGGAAAGGGTTTAAATAGTGTTCATTTAGACAGGCAAATAATGGAAGTAATCAAACACATATAGGTAAGGAATTAAATTTAATCAAAAATCAATTGAAGTCAAAGTTCAGTCAATTAACAGGGCATAACAACGTGTAATAAGGCGAGTAACATTTAAAATAAGGAAAATATCAATTAACAACCAATTTCAAGGAAAATAAGGTAAGAAAATAAAGAAAACATGGTATATTGAGCAGAAGTAAGGAATGTTTTTGTCATATACGAAAAAGGAAAATATTTAAAATCAGTAAGGAAGGAAAGATTTAAACCCTTATTTTAGGTAAAAACACATAAATCAGAAGAAATAAAAAGACAAAGAGTCACATGCTTCACAAAATGAACATAGACAGGAATATACTCAAAGAACACATAATCAAACCAGATCTGGTCCCAAAATAAAAGGTCTAAACCCCTAATCTTAGGTATACCATAAAATCGACAAAAAATAAAGGTAAAGAATCAAATATTTTAGCAAAATGAACATAGACATGAGGTTGATCAAAAAGAAAAATCAGAATTGAACCAGGTCTGAAACCCTAATTTAGGGCAAATAAAGAAAATTAACAAGAATAGGCAGATTCACGCATAATGAAGTGAATATACACGAGATAATGCTAAAAATTAAAGTTTGAACCAGTTTAGGTTCGAATCAAAGAGAATCTAAAACTCTAACCTTTAGGGCTAAGCAAGAATCCACAAGAGATACGTAAAACAACCGTACTCACAAAGAATACAGGATGAACACGGCCGGAATACACAATATGTTAAGGATTTTGAACTAAATTTGGTTTGAATCTCTCAAGATCTGCTCTCCATTTTAGGCAAGCCATTAGGAAATACCAAAATCGGGTAGCCAGTAAGGAGATGTGACCAAATAAGGTAAGGAATCATAGATNGGCGGCTAGGTTTTGAGAGGAGAAGAAGAAGAGAGAGTTTGAGGGCGGCAGAGTGGGTGAAATGGGTTAGGGTTAGACGCGTAGGTTATAACTAAAAAGGGGTGGAGTGGTACGAGTCGTTGATCTTCAAAGATCAACGGGTGTGATTTAAAAGGGTTGGGTCGAGTGTTTTGGACGGGTATAGGTATGGTTAATGGGTATTTGGGTATTGGGTATTGGGGTATTGGGCTGATATATTGGGCTGGGGTAATTAGGTAGAGTACAAGTCCGAAATTGGGGTTTTAGGGGTTATATTTTAAATACCCAATTTAATAAATAAATTATTTATAAATAGAAAAAATATCAGTTGTGCATGAAAATAATTTAAAAAATTACTTAACATTATAAAAATATAAAAAGTCATTTTCTTGTATAAATAATGTAATTATGCATATATATGGGTTATTATTGCAAAAGATGCAATTTTAGCCTAAGGATGCAAAAATATAGTTATAATAAATATATAAAAGATATCTAAATCTTAATATGGATATAGATGATGCAAATTAAATGATAAATAATCATAAAATTTATTTGAGATGCAATTAATAATTACTTATATAATAAAATGCAGGAATAAATTGATTAAAAGCTTTTTAAAAAGTTATAGAAAATTATGGAACAATACTTGATGATGCTCATGCACTATTTTGAAGGTATATATGTATTTTTGAGAAATATGAGAAAAATTGGGTATCAACAGCTGCCCCTCTTTACCCGGGAAGGATGAAAGATTTGTATGGTAAAGAAACGATGACCAATTTTAACCGAATAGGGTGATTTGAACGAATATAGGCCGCACTCCAGCTTCTGAGCTACCTAGATATCCCTGGTTTTATAGAAATCAGGCCATGTGTAGTTCTGGATCCAATGATGGAGTAAATCAAAGGAGTTGATGCAAGAACGGATAAAATATTTCAAGTAGGGCTGATTGGAGTTTGAAACAGTTATGGGTAAATGAGACTGGGTAACTGATGGTGAATGGTTATGTTTGGGATACTTTGAAGGATGTGGATGGGAACTTGACCGAGATTGCTCCTGTTGGGATAAGGGTTACTCTCTGGACCACCTGCAAATTTACAAAAATACACTGCAAGCACATATGCATAAATTATTGCATAAACTTAGACATGATGCAAATTCCCTTTTGACTATGAAGACTGTCTTTGGACAGTGAGGATGACGTCCTTAGACCATGATGCCCGGGCCATGAATTGTATGGTAAGAGATTCGCAGGCCATGAAATGATGTTCTCGATCCATGAACATGGTGCCTCCGGACCATGATGCCTTTGAATAATGATGTGCAAGTTTGAGAGATCCTCAGGCCATGGCATGATGTCTTCCGGCGATGAGGATAATGCCTTTAGACTATGACGCCTTCGGACAAGTTGGCTATATTTCATCCCATGAGGTGCATAGGTATGATGCTAAAGGTGATAACAAGGTAGAGCTTAGTTTTATGCAAATGGAAGGTAATGCTTATCCTTATGCAGAATGTGAGGCAGGGCTTAGCCACATGCAAGGATTGAGACAGGGCTTAGTCTCATGCAGAGAGAAGGCAATGCTTAGCCTTATGCAGATGGGAGGCAGGTCTTAGCCTCATGTAGGAATGGAGACAAGGCTTAGTCTCATGCAGAGAGAAGGCAATGCTTAGACTTATGCAGATGGGAGGCAGGGCTTAAACTCATGCAGGAATTGAGACAGGGCTTAGTCTCATGCAGAGAGAAGGCAATGTTTAGCCTTATGCAGATGGGAGGCAGTTCTTAGCCTCATGCAGGAATTGAGACAGGGATTAGTCTCATGTAGAGAGAAGGAAATGCTTAGCCTTATGCAGATTGGGAGGCAGGTATTAGCCTCATGCAGGATTGAGACAGAGCTTAGTCTCATGCAAAGAGAAGGCAATGCTTAGCCTTATACAGATGGGAGGTAAGGCTTAGCCTCATGCAGGATTGAGACAGAGCTTAGTCTCATGCAAAGAGAAGGCAATGCTTAGCCTTATACAGATGGGAGGTAAGGCTTAGCCTCATGCAGGAATTGAGACAGGGCTTAGTCTCAGACATAGAGAAGGCAATGCTTAGCCTTATGTAACGACCCGACCGGTCGTTTTGCATTATCGGACCCCGTTCCCCTAAATGAAACTTCCCATAGCGGCTTATTGTGATTTATGACTTGCGGGGGGTGGGTGGTTCGGGATTTCAGACGTGTTTAGAGTGCTATAGGAACACTTAGTTCCTTATGGTTGGCCTTTAAGGCCAAGTTTGACTTCGGTCAATATTTTGGTTAAACGACCTCAGAAACGAATTTCGATGGTTCCAATAGTTTCGTACGATGATTTCGGACTTGGGCGTATGTTAGGAATGGGTTTTGGATGACCCGGGAGCGTTTCGGCGCCCAATATTGAAATAAGAGTTCCTTAGGTTCCTATTGTGGTTTGGGGCATGGTTTTGAGTTATTGAGGTCCGGACGGAATTCTGAGATCGGTAATAGTTCCGTTATGTAATTTATGACTTGCCTACAATATTTGGTGTCATTCCGAGTAGTATAGGTCGGTTTGGCGCGTTGTTAACGAAGTCAAGAAAACTTAAAGTTCCTAAGTTTGGTTCTAGGGGTTTCGAGGCGTGATTTTGAGTTTTAGCGTTGCTTTGGGTGTTCCGAAGGCTCGAGCGAGTCCGTATTATGATTTGGGAGTTGTTGGTATAATTGGACGGGGGCTCGGGTGGGCCCAGGTGCCTCCCGAACACCACACGAGGCCAAAAACCAGCTGAAATAGTTGCTGGTGCACCTGTTCTAGTGTGACCGCAAGTGCGGTTGCCCAGTCGCAGGTGCGGGACCGCTCCTGCGGTCCTATCTTCACAGGTGTGACCCCCAGCGGGAAGCCCATCTCTCGCAGGTGTGACAAAGTTCTGCAGGAGCAGAGCCGCAAGTGCGGCCTTCTCCGCAGGTGCGAGCCCAGGCCTCCTCGTCCTTTTCCGCAGGTGCGAGCCTTTGCTCGCAGGTGAGAGACCGCAGGTGCGGTCCTCGAGCCACATGTGTGGAACCACTGCCGGGCAGTGTGTTTCTTTAAAATACGGGATTCTTCTTTTTTCTTCATTTCTTCCTCCATTAGAACACTTAAGAGCTTGAAAAAAGGGCTCCACGACCCAACCACTGAGAGGTAAGTGAATTCTATCCTAAAGTTGGTTAATGCATACATTCTTCGTAGGATTTAACTACTTAATTAGTGGAAAATTTAGGAATTTGGGTAGTAACCAAGGAGCTTCGAGAATTTAGAAAATTACCCGTGAATTTGCTATGAAATCATACAAAAATCGTATATTAATGATCCTTAGGCTATGGGTGAGTGTTTCCTTCGAGAATTTCTGGAATCCGAGCATGCGGGCCCGGGGTTGGATTTTGGGATTTATTCAAGAATGGTGACTTTGACTAAATAATAGGAAAATTCCATGCTTTGAATATGAATTGATATATTTGTATAACATTTAGCTAGTTTTGAGTCCGTGGGTGTCGAGTTCGGAGTTTCGGGCGCATTCTTGACCTAGGGAGTAGGTGTGACGCGAGGTGAGTCTCCTTTCTAACCTTTTAAGGGGGAACTATCCCCCTAGGTGATTTAAATGTTATATGTGATAATTCTAGGGGCTACGTACGTACAAAGTGACGAGAGTCCGTACGTAGCGGCTATTACTATTATGTCCGGGTAGTTAGGCCCACATCATGCCTTGTGTTTTACTTGATATGAACTATATGCTTAATAAATTAAATGTTACATGCGGCTTATTTCCCTGAATTTATGGAATTTGAGAAAACTTGTAAGGAATTGTTCACTGAAAAGTATTTAAAAAAAAAGGAATAATGTGTGTGCATGTGACCTCTTCGCAATTTACATTCAGCGAGCGGAGTGTGATTTTCCCCACTCTTATGGGAACGGGCCGTATGCCATGGTGGATTGAGAGATGAACTTTTGGTTCGGGCCGTTCGATCCTCGACAGTGCATAGAGAGGATTACTTTAGGGAAAAAATGCACTTTTGGTTCGGGCCGTTCGATCCTTGGCAGTGCATAGATGTGAGTACTTTATGGAGAGGTGCACTTATGGTTCTGGCCGTTCGAACCTCGGCAGTGCACCAAAATGAGTATCTTATGAATCCGGCCGGTTGTCCTTACGCTGCATGCACATGATTTATTTGTTACTAAATTCATGGACATTGATTTGGAAGATATTTGAGGGAAGGTGAAGTAGTAATTGTTTTATTCATTCCCAGTATTTTCCTTGGATTTCAGTGCCTTATATATATTTGTTGCTTCACTGCCTTTGCATGCCTACCGTTTCCATCATATTCTGTTAAATTATATTGTTGCACCTTAGTGAGTGTCATGTCGACCTCTCGTCACTACCTCTTCGAGGTTAGGCGGGATACTCATCGGGTACATATTATTTATGTACTCATGCTACGTTTCTGTACTTAATTGTACAGGTTCTGAGGTTGGTGCATCTGGTTGTCGGACCGGAGCTTTACTTTGATTATAGACGAACCTAACTTCACGGTGATCTACTTTTCTCCTGGCGATCTCCGACAGCACCATGAGGTTTCTTTTGCTTAATTCCTGTCTATTCCCTTCAGACAGTGGGACTGTATATTATGTCTTTTGTATATTCTGTTAGTATGCCTGTAGGACTTGTGACACTAGTTCCTGGCACACACGTGTTAGTTATTATGGATTTTGGGTTTGTGCATATATATATTGGCTCACGCCCCTTCATGACTGCTTTTGATTAAAAACTAGCTAATTATCCTTTTCGATTCATGTTTTGAGTTTTAAAAACTGAGTATATGTTGAAATGTTTAATCTAATAAGAAAGAACCCTTAGTAAATATAGTGTCGGCTTGCCTGACCCCACTGTTGGGCGCCATCACGACCTAAGATAGGATTTTGGGTCGTGACACCTTATGCAGATTGGGAGGCAGGTCTTAGCCTCATGTAGGATTGAGACAGGGCTTAGTCTCATGCAAAGAGAAGGAAATTCTAAGCCTAATGCAGATGGGAGGCAGGGTTTAGTCTCATGCAGGAATTGAGACAGGGCTTAGTCTCATGTAGAGAGAAGTCCATGCTTAGCCTTATGTAGATGGGAGGCAAGGCTTAGCCTCATAGAGGAATTGAGACAGGTCTTAGTCTCATGCAGAGAGAAGGCAATGCTTAGCCTTATGCAGATGTGAGGCAGGTCTTAGCCTCGTGCAGGAATTGAGATATGACTTAGTCTCGTGCAGATGCAAGAGTAAGAGTGAAGCATTCTTAGCTGACAATGTGTTTTGTGTATAGAAATTGTGTTGTTGCACTAATGCTTATTATTCCTGCATCCAAAGAAAAGTTTGTGAGTTTTTCGGGGGAGGTTGGTTCGTGTCTTGTCTTCTTGATCTGCTCCACTCTACCCGAGGGTCCTTTTCAAGTTACCATGGGTAGCATTTGACTAAAAAGTAAAGTTTCTTTTCAAAAGCATGCGTGTATAGTTTTCAAATACATGGTAGTATGCAATTTAGAAATTAGTTAGGTGAACCAGTAACTGTGACATTATTAAAGACATTGCGACATCATTTGCCATAAAATTTTGAGGGTCCTCCTCAAAATTTTTCCCCAGTTAACTAAGTGACTTTCTGGCTATTCTGTATGCTGCTGTTGGCTGAACTTGCTTCGAAAGTTTGAGGGTCCTCCTCAAAATTCTGCCCCAGTTTCTGATTGTGGGGAAAATGGAAATTTAATTGAATTGTGATCGAACCCACATGGCTGCCTACGTATCTCCCCTTAAATGGGAATCAGGTCGAGCATAGTTCAATTTCAGGCTCATGTCCGGTTTGAACTTTCTGAGCTTCTGCTTCACTGGCGGACACATTGGATTTGTAGGTATCTTGTGAGCTACTATGGATGTGCTCAACCCTGTCATATCGTCGTATGACCATGAAAAAGTATCCTCATATTCTTTCAGGAAACGAGTGTATTCTTCCTTCTCTGACGGTGACAAGTGGATGCTTATGCGAGATTCTTTGATGGTTTCAGAATCTCCCAAATTGACTATCTCGGTTTCGTCCAGGTTTGACTTGGGCTTGTTCTCGAAATTCTCAACTTCTCTGACAATTTCCTCCGGTATCGCATCTTCTTCTTCTTCTATTTCTTCCGAGTCACTGTCCTTGTGTTTCGTTGTCTCATTACATATCACAGTCGTTGGTTCATCAAGATAAGAAATAGTAATGCTGTAGAGAGAAAGATATGAAAGAAAATAGTAATAATAAAACATCAAGCCGTTGGTAAATATAAAAATGTCAAACAAAGTGATTTCAATAACTCAAATAATGTTTTTCGAAATGGAACATTGAAAATATTATTTAAAATAAAATGCTCAAGAAGAAATTATTTTCCAAAAATAAATGATATTAGCAGCCTTGCTACCCCGGGATTCGTCGGGCCCTTGATGGTGTAGCGGTCCAGTTCTTGAGAAATGCTCCCTTCTCCACTGTGTGAATATTAAGGCCTTCTTCATCCTCCTCCTCGACTATCACAATGCAATCCATATCATCATCTTCTAAAAAAAAATTCCTCAGCGCAACCAAAGCTTCTTCCTCAGTCCCCATATTATATCGCCCTGCTGAAAGGTCTGACTCAGATGAGACACTGGCTGCTTGAGAGGGTAATAGGGACCACGCCATGGTGGTGACCAATTCCAATACTCGTGCTAGGTGTACTAATATCTGAGCCCAAATATTGTACCATGATGTTTCTGTTGTATTGGTTTGGTGATTCCTTGGAGATTTTTGCCAAGCCCCTTACCAGGTTCATACCCTCTCCATGCCAATATGCTTTCTATTTTGCTACTCTACCACTTATCCTTCTCGATTGCATTAACACGCTCGATGCGATGGTAAGTTTCTCCACCTAACTTCCTTTAGTTCTCCACTACCGGAAGAGTCTGATTGGTGTAAATGGGATTTCTTCCATCTCCATGGATGATCACTTCTTGATGGTTCCATTCAAATTTCACAGCCTGGTGCAAAGTAGATGCAACAGCACCAGCGGCATGTATCTAAGGTCGTCCCAACAGCAGATTGTAGGAGGCGGATATGTCTAGCACATGAAATTCAATATCGAACCAGGTAGGACCCATCTGCAAACATATATTAGTTTCTCCAATTGTGGCTCTTTGTGACCCATAGAACGCCTTCACTTTCATAGATCCTGCTCGTATTTCATGTAGACCCTTTCCCAACCTCTTCAGAGTTGTCAGCGGATAGATGTTGAGGTTGGACCCTCCATCTATCAGAACTCTGGCGATGAACTTATCTTCACATTACACATTGATGTGCAGGGCCCTGTTATGGCCCAATCCTTCCGGTGGCAACTGATCTTCGTGGAAAGTGATCTTATGGCTCTCCAACACATGCCCCACCATGTTGGTCATTTCTCCGCTGATAATATTATTGGGTACATATGCTTCGTTCAACACCTTCATCAGAGCATTCCTATGCGCCTCAGAATTTTGCAGCAGTAACGGGATGGATATCTGGGTCGGAGTTTTGTTTAGATGATCAACAACAGAGTACTCCCTTGACTGTACTTTCTTCCAGAGATCATCCAGACTAGTTTCAATGATGGGTTGTTTGGTGGCAGCTTCCTTACTTGTCCCTCCCAAATTTTCAGGTGTGTAGATTCTTCCCGTTCTAGTCATTCCTTGTGCAGCACCTTCCATCTTTGCTTTCCCTTTTCTTCTAGCTTTGGCAATATAATCCCAAGGTACAACATTGGAATTGAAGGGTGGTGTGGATTCCACCGTCATAATGAAAGGTGTGGTTACTTCTACCTCAAATGGACTAGGTGTAATTGCAGGTGGTGTCACTTCTACTTCAAAGGGAGCCGATATGGCTACCTCAACTTCAACTTATGGATGTACCTGTGCCACAATGGGATTGAGTGTGACTGCAAGTTTCTTATGGTTATCACCTTGCCGAATAAGCCCGATTGATCCCTCGTGATCCCATTCTTCATCAGTTTCTATCATATTGACTCCTTCACCCCTATTATCTGGGAGGGATTGTTGCGGACACTGGGTGCGACTTCCTTGGCCTGCATGACCTTGGTATCAATCAATGTCTGGATCTTGTCTTTCGGAGTGCGGCATTCATTAATGGTATGTCCCTTCATGCCGAAATGGTATGCACATGTCTTGTTTGGGTTGACCCATTGGGATGCATTTTCCATAGCCACAGCGGGAATAGGGGTGACATATCCTTCAATCTTTCATATAACTGGTCGATGGGTTTAGCAATATAAGGGTAATGTCTGGGTGGTTTGCGATCGAAATTGGGCCTGGGTTTTGATAGTTTGGACGAGCTGGTGGTGAATGATAGAAGGATGGTTGAGTGTTATAAGTGTGGTAGGCGGTGGCGGGTTGAGGATATCTGGGGGGGTGAAGGTTGGTAAGTGAGTGGAGGTGTTTGGTATATGAATGGAGATTTTGGACCTTGGGCTACCATTACTGTCCCTACTTCTTCTTCTTTGATATGCCTTCCGATTGTAATGCTTTGTTCGTGGCCTGCAGTGCCTCAAAATGTTTTACCATTTCGCTTTTGATACCTTCTTCAATCCTTTCTTCAAGCTTGATGATGTCGGAGAACTTGTGATTCTCAATGACCATTACCCTCTCATAATATTGTGGATCTTGAGCTTTGATAAAGAATTTGTTCATCTGCTCTTCTTCTAATGCTGGTCTGACCTTTGATGTTTCTGACCTCTCCCGAGTAGCATACTCGCAGAAAGTCTCTGTTGTCTTCTTCTTGAGATTCTGTATGTAATAGACATCTGATGCATTTTCTGTATTGAATCTGAATCTATCCATGATGTCTGATGCCATGCTTACGTAATTAGCCCATTTATTGGGATTTTGACTTATGTACCAAGATAGGGCGTCTCCAATGAGGCTTCTCATGAACAACTTCATGCGAATCCTTTCGTCCTTCCCAACCCCTACGAGCTTGTCACAGTAGGTTCTCAAATGTACCTTTGGGTAGCCCGTTCCATCAAACATTTGAACTTAGGAGGTTTGTAACCCTCTGGAAGTTCTACGTCTGGCTGAATGCACAAGTTCTCATAATTCAGACCTTCACTTCCTTTACCTCCTTCAACACCCTGGACTCGTCTTGTTAGTTTCTTGAGCTCCTCTTCCATGTTTTTAATAAGCAGGTCCTTCTCGGCAGATTCTGGTGTATATGAGATTGGTTGAGTGGAGTGGGTTAGGGTCTCCACGTATATGGGATTGTTTTGATGAATGCCGGGGGCTTAGTGTAGTGGTGATCATTGGTTGTATTTTGAGGATCGGGGATAGGCTGTGGGGTATTCTGAGGAGTGTGATAAATTGTTTGCGGATATTGAGCTGGGAGATGCTGGTGTTGAAGGGGCATAGGTATGGGTAAATGATTAGTATTTTGGGGAGGTGTTTCATATTGGTGGGGTGCGGGAGGATTTTGTGGACGTTGGTTTGGTGTGTTTTGAGGAGGTACTGGGTTTTGGGCGTTTGGTTGGTTGATATCTAGGACGTTTAGGGTGAGGGAGAGGTTTGACAAGTTGCGGACTTGCTCAAGCTCCCCTTGCAATTCAAGTATTTTCTGTTCCAGCCGTAAGACCAAATCATTTGGTGCCGGAGTACTCCAACCATCGGAAGTTTCCACGTTCTCAGCATGTGTAGCATTGTCTTTCCTGACACCACTCATATCGTCCATCTTAGCTTTTCCTTTGCTTTTCGGATTACTTGGAGGAGGAGGAGGGCATCTGGATATGGTGTGATATGCTGATGATGCCAATATGTGTGAACTAACCTTGGGGAATGGGAATAATCAAAAAGTAAGAAAAACAAAAAGGTAGCCAAGCCAGTGAGACTTCTGGAAAAGTATTTGCAGTATTTAAACACATATTACGGAAATGTAAATTCGCGTCCTAATTTGTGAGCCTCGTTGTGCCTTAGGTTGGCCCAGCGACAAGTAGATTTAGAGAAATTTAAAGCCAATAATTGCCTAATTTTCATTAACGTGATAAATAAGACGAATCTAAAACGATAATAAATAAATAAGTCACTAATGGCGTTTGCCTTATTACATTCGAAAAGTAATTCTAAAACAAATAAACCTAATCTACTTGGTCTCAGAGGGACCTTCTACAAGTTTGGCTTTCTTGGATCCATCGATCAGGTTCCCCAGGTCGCGCATGTCCAGTAGTAGGTATGCCCTTGCTAGATGTCCTCCTTCGTTACCCTCGGTATTATGGAAGTCTATGACTCTTTTCCTCATATTTCCCTCTAATTCCATTAAACCCTACTCCGGATACTCCAGCCTTTCCATTGACCTACTATCCGTTTCCCTCCATTCATTGATTGCCTCCATATCAATCTTGTGTTGTCTTAGTTATTGACAGTGGAGATTGTATTCAGAACCAATTTGTATAATCCTATAGGCATGATATCTACGAGTGTGCTAGTTATTATACTATGGACATGACTTCTAGGCATATAACTGATTTTAGCTTTATAGACATGTTTCATAGCTTTGTATTTCCTTTTGACCCTATAGGCATGCTTTATAATTACTGTACTGACTTCAGTCCTATAGGCGTGATTTCTAGGTTTGAAACTGGTTTCAGTCCTATAAGCATGGTATCTATTATTGAATTAATTTAACCCTATATGCATAGTATCTCTTGAGCAGTAATACGGGCAGAAATTGTAAATATTACCAGAAAAATAATGAAATCAAACATTGAGGTCCTATAGACATGATTGCTAACATATGTTTGTTGGACAAGTTAATGCAACCTATAGGCAGGATTTCTAATGCAATTTTAATCATATAGGCAGGATTTCTAATGAAATTTAATCCTATAGGCAGGAATTTCTAATATGCAAGCATGGTACAACACTCACATGATTTTAACAAAGATGATGTAAAACAAGATTAACAAAACAAATGAAACCCTACTGACAGGATTTCTACCCGAATTTCCCAAATAAAATAAAGGCCCTTCCCAATTTTACTATACACCCAAGAATCTGTTCATTACAAACTTATTACAAACCAGAGAAATGAATAATTAAATAATAGTAATAAGATAACCTATAGGGATCCTTCATTAGGCCCAAATAAACCTGGGAAACTAAGCCTTCAAACCAATCAACTTTGAGGCTTATTTCATAGTGACAACACAACCAAGAAGGAGTGATTCACCCATAGCACATATAGAACCTGGTTTCCAGTGTGTCAAAGTTCCCAAAGGCCTCAGGGACCCAGAGCAATACTCATACCAGAACCACATATTCAGAAGATGATTCACAAGAGATTGGTAACCAGTTCCCAGTGTGTCAGAGTTCATAGGAGTCTCACATGGACCCTGAGCAGTGCTCACAGTGGGGTGGTTGAGAGCCTAAGGGACTAAGAGTGGAAGTTTTAAAAGAGTGACATCAAAAGGAGGAAGGGACATATTTTAAAACAGCGCTGAGTTCAAAAGAAACAAAGTTTAGAACACAAAATTGTATTCAGCAAAACAACCAAGGTTTGTAAAGTACATAGTTTCAAAGAGAGCTAATTATACTAAGTAAGCATGCTGACATTTAGGACAACCATTGCTTAATCACAGAAACAATTTAGGCAAAACAGTCAGATTATCACATGATATGTGAGAAAACAAATTGACATGGCTCATGAATTAAGTAACAATATATATCTGCAAAGTTAGGATAAGTTAACTAATTGCATGATGATAGTATCTTAAGGAACGCAAAGTTCAGAACAGGTGCAGGATTAACAAACAGTGTGCATGGACAAGTTTAAACATTAAGCCAGCTTTTAAGAGGATTCATATTATTAAAAATAATTAATCTTAAATTAATAGTATTAACAATAGGATTATACAAAGTGATAGAAGCATAAAGGCAGAATCATACTCGGAATTTAAACATGTTGGTGGAGCAACACATGTTATGAAAAACATGGAGAATAAGTGACAAAGGATTAGGGCTTACCAGTTAAGCAGGAAAGCAAGTAACCACTACAGTAAGTCCAGAATCAAATGGCTTTGCCTTTCAGCCGGCCAAGACCAGAAACAATGAGCAAAGAGAATTAGAGTAAATAATTTAAGTTACAATGAGAGTATTAGAGTTCGAGTCTCCTAAAGGGGAGAGGCGAAAGGAAAATATTTAAAATCAGTAAGGAAGGAAAGATTTAAACCATAATTTTTAGGTAAAATGCATAAATTGGTAGAAATAAAAAGACAAAGAGTCACATGCTTCATAGAATGAACATAGACAGTAATATACTCAAAGAACACATAATCGAACTAGATCTGGTCCTAAAATAAAAGGTATGAAATCCTAATCTTAGGTAAACATAAAATCGATAAAAAATAAAGGTAAAGAATCAAATATTTTAGCAAAATGAACATAGACAGGAGGTTGTTCAAAAAGAAAAATCCGAATCGAACCAGGTCTGAAACCCTAATTTAGGGCAAATAAAGGAAATTAACAAGAATAGGCAG
>ML332320.1:0-49645 GCA_005239505.1 Nicotiana paniculata | reverse complement strand
AATCCTATATTACTTGTCGACCACGTACACTTGCGTGTGCATTGGGAATTCAACCAACAAGTGCCATGGAGCCTCACTATTTATTTGATATACTACTGAGCATACTGTTCTGCAGTATTGGTGGACTTGACTGGCAAGAAGTGAGCTGATTTGGTGAGTCGATCCACTATCACCCAAATTGAGTCGAACTTGTGCTGAGTGTGGGGTAACCCTACCACAAAGTCCATATTGATCATCTCCCATTTCCACATAGGTATTTCCATGAGCTGCGTCAACCCACCGGGCCTCTGATACTCGGCCTTCACTTGCTGACAACTCAAACACTAAGCCACAAAGTCCTCCACACCGCTCTTCATACCATTCCAACAATAAATCTCTTTGGGATCATGATACATCTTGGTAGAACCTGGGTGTACTGAATACCTGGAATTGTGAGCCTCTGCCATTACCCTTTCCGGAAGATCATCCATGTCTGGAACACATAGCCTCCCTTGGCACCGCAAAACACCATCGTCATTGCCGAGTGAAAATGCTATAGTCTTGTGATTAAAAATTGCTTCTCTCAACTACGCCAAAGCTGGATCCCTGTATTGCTTTCCCTTGACTTTCGCTACAAATGAAGACTCCGCTCCATTACGTGCCACGACATTCCCTTCATCTGAGGTCGAAAGGCAGACCCCCAGACTAGCCAACTGATAAACTTCCGAGCAAAAGACCCCTGATCTGTTTCCAAATGAGCCAAGCTACCCATGGACTTCCGACTAAGAGCGTCGGCCACCACATTCGCCTTTCCTGAATGGTACAAAATATTCATATCATAATCCTTGACCAATTCTAACCACCTCCATTGCCTTAAGTTCAATTCCTTTTGTTTGAATAAATATTGAAGACTCTTGTGGTCTGTGAACATGTCCACATGGACCCCATAAAGATAATGCCGCCAAATCTTTAATGAAAACACAACCGCCACGAGCTCCAAATCATGTGTCGAATAATTATTCTCGTGATTCTTGAGTTGCCTAGAAGCATACGCTATACCCTTCCCGCACCGCATCAACACACACCCTAAACCAACCCTTGAAGCATCACAATAAACCACAAATCCCTCTGTACCCTCTGGCAAGGTCAACACCGGCGCCGTAGTCAATCTCAATTTCAATTACTGAAAACTCTTTTCACAAGCATCGGACCACTGGAACTTAACCGCCTTCTGCGTCAGCTTAGTTAATGGGGAGGCGAGGGTTGAGAATCCCTACACAAATCTTTGATAATATCCAGCCAACCCGAATCCCTTCCTTAGGAATGACATGGCCCAAAAGGGTGACTGATTCTAGCCAAAATTCACATTTTGAAAACATTGCATACAACTGTTGCTGATGAAGAGTCTGCAGAACTGCCCTGAGGTAAGTAGCATGATATTCCTGACTTCGCGAATAAACAAAGATATCGTCAATGAAGACAATCACAAAGGAGTCAAGAAACGGTTTGAAAACCCGATTCATAAGATCCATAAAAGTTGTTGGGGCGGTGGTCAGCCTAAAAGACATTACCAGAAATTCAAAGTGCCCATATCGAGTCCTGAATGCAGCCTTTGGAATATCCTGCTCCCTGATCTCTAACTAGTGATACTCGGAACGCAAATAAATTTTTGAGAAGAACTTAGCACTTTGTAACTGGTCGAACAAATCATATATCCGAGGCAATGGGTATTTGTTTTTGATGGAGACTTTGTTGAGCTGGCGATATTCAATACACATCTGAAGCGATTCATATTTCTTTCTAAACAAAAGAACCGGTGCGCCCCAAGGCGACACACTTGGCCGTACGAAACCCTTTGCTAATAGATTTATGAATTGTTCTTTTAACTCTTTCAATTCTGCTGGCACAATTTAGTAACGTGGAATAGATATTGGCTGCGTATCTGGAAATAGATTAATCCCGAAATCAATCTCTCTATCTGGTGGAATCCCAGGAAGCTCGTCCGAAAATACTTCAAGAAATTCACTCACAACAGGCACAGATTCGGGAGCAGGTAACTCTGGAGTGGTGTCCGCAACCCGAACAAAATGGTATATGCACCCTTTTCTCATCTTTGAGGCTTTAAGGTAGGAAATAAATCTACCTATTGGCACAACATTATTCCCCTCTCACTCGATAACTGATTCATTAGGAAACTCGAGCCTCATAATTCTGGTTTGGCAGTCGAGTTTAGCAAAGCACGAATAGATCCAATCCATCCCCATAATTATATCAAAATCTACCATTTCTAACTCAATAAGATCGGTTGTGGTATCCTGACCATGCATTGTGACAACACAATTCCTATAGACTCGCATGCCTGTAATAGAATCACCAATCAGAGTCGACATAGAGAACGACTCGTGAAGTTGTTCGGGTTCTATCCCAAAACTTGAAGCAATAAATGGAGTAACACATGACAAAGAAGACTCGGGATCAATAAGAGCATAAACATCATGTAACTGAATAGTCAGAATACCCGTGACAACATCTGGAGAAGCCTCCGCACTCTGGCGACCACTCAAAGCATAGAACCGACTGGGTCCCCCTCGTCCCTGTGCTCCACCCCTAGCTGTATCGCACCCTGCTGGAGCTGGAGGGCGTGCTGAAGACGTAGAGGCTGAAGAGCTGGATGGCTGAGCAGTACCCCTACCCGTGCCCTGACTGGGTGCACGATAGTCTCGCTGAACGTGGCCTCTTACTCCACACCTATAGCATACTGGTATGTCCAAGTAACAGGGCTCAGAATGAAATCTCCCACACTTAGGGCATGGGGCCCTCCGCTGCTGCTGGAACCTCCCACCTGAACGACCCGACTGATGGAACCTCCTGTTGTCTGAACCTGGACCAACGCAACCTCCTTGCTGATAACTGTGACCTAGTGGTGGCGCACTGGCTGAGGACTGAGCATAGGATTGAGATGGCCCTGATGACCCTCTCCCAAGGACTGATCTCCCTCCTCCAACTGAACTCCCAGGGTTTCCCGCTGTTTACCGGGCCCTACTACTACTCTCCCTCTATATTCTTACCTTTAATTTTTGAGCCTCCGTAGCCTGGGCAAATCCCACAATCTTCCTGTAGTTCATATCTGTATGCAGAGCAACTCTAGCAGCTTCATTAATAACCAAAGGACCAAGGCCCTGAACAAACCGACAAATTCTAGCCTCCATAGTAGACACCATGTGAACAACATATTTTGATAAGCGCATGAACTCCATATGATACTCCTAAACACTCATTGTCGTGCTTGAGGCCCTCAAACTCAATAGCACGGGCTTCCATAATCTAGGCAGGCAAGAAATGATCCATAAAGGCATCTATAAACTCCTCCCACCTCGCCGGAGGGCTCCCCTCTCCACGGGAACTCTCCCACATTTCAAATCACGAATATGCCGTTCCCTTCAGACGGTAGGAAGCCATCTCAACCCTCTCTATCTCGGTATCCCTCATAACTCGGTGGGTCTTGCACATCTCAACACTGAACTCATGAGGATCAGCCTCTAGGTCGGTGTCGATGAACTCTGGAGGGGCTAACCGCAGAAACTGGTTGACCCTGGAACCTGAAGAATCCCCTTGCTCGCTAGATGATCCAGGGGTAACACTTGATCTTTGGTCCTGGGAGGCCACTAGCTGAGTCATCATCTGAATAGCTCCCCTGAGGTCCCCATCAGAAATACCGGGACACGAAGCAGGGACATAGGAAGGATCAGGAACATCAGCGGGAGGGACTGTAGCACCCTCCGCTGGAGCAGGGATAGGAATATCCTGGCTTGGGATGGAAGATTCGGGCAGATTCCGGGTCGGGTAATCATTTTCACCCGCACCATCAGATAAAGAATTCACGGCCACCCCTGGGGTGGCATTGGCCTCTGGGCCGAGTCGGGCACTCTTCTTGGGTGCCATTTACTGAAAATTAGAACAATGCACGAGTTAGAGATAGGCGACCTTACCTTTAACCACATCACACTATATAGAATAGCAATAAAAAGGTACTTCCCTAAATGTCCATGCATCCCCCTAATTATAGATGTGGTCGACAACACACCAATAAGAAGGGCTCTACTAGATACGGCTCCGGGACATCCTAGGACACTTTTAAAACCTTAGGCTCTGATACCAAGTTTTTCACGCCGCAAAACCGAGGGAGGAGATCGGCACCTAACCGAATGATTCCGGTCAAGCGGACCTGGATTGCCTTTCCTACCCAACGCGTTATCCCGTGCATATTATACAAATTTATAATGAATTTACAACCAAATTTCCATTTTCCTCTTTTAAAGCTTCAACATTTGATAATCCCAAAATATAAATACTAAGCAAAACATTTCCGACACGGAAACATGATTACGAATAATTACAACTACTACCCAAAATACATACAACCCACACACTGTCTACGGAGCCTCTAAGAGTACCAGGAGTTTACACAATACTCGCCGGCAACAAGGCCCCAGCTATACCTTAAAAGACATAAAATATACAAAAGAGATGATATAGACTACACACGGCCCCGAGAGGAAACGGGTCTTACCAGAACTGCTAGAGAGATGAAGAGGAGGCACCACTAACGGTGGAGCAAGCTACCTGCTATAGAACCACCTACATCCATATAAAAGATGTAGCGCCCCCGGCAAAAGAGACGTTAGTACAATTTAATAGTACCAGCATGTATAAAAAAACTTTACTCTATGAAAAATCAAGCAATACACTTATATGAGGCAGTTAAAGAACCCAAACAAATATCGCACAAAGATACAGAGAATCACAAATGAGGTTTCCACAGTTTCTTATTCTAATTATTCCCCTTTTGCGGCATGCAACCCGATCCTACCTTACCATCATATTCCACCTTTATTTATTCTATTCAGCATGCAACCCAATCCCATCTCACAATCACATTACACCCATATTACTTCTGTTGCAGCGTGCAACCCGATACCACCTTACAATTCTGTTGCGGCGTGTAACTCGATCCCACCTTACAATTCTGTTGTGGGATCCCACCGTACAATCACATTTCACAGCAATAACCACCGATAATTATATCACAAGGATCTTCATCATGATGAACATAAGTTCATATCAACCAATAACTATGTGAAATCAAGGCACAATAATCCTTACCAATTAGTAATTTATATATGGTGTTGCCACAATCATTTAACTCAATAAAATTAGTCCATATTTACTTTCATCATTTGCTACACACCCTTTAGCACTTTGATACGTTCAACAATGTAACTTATAGCAACATCAACCAACAATTCAATCACAAGGATTCTCATCGTCAAGGATATTCATTCGTAACAACCAAGTAACCATATGAAATCAAGGCCACAGAAATCCTTATCAAACATTGAGTCATATACGGTATGCCATCAACATATAGCTCAATTAGTTTATCCCCATTTCCTTTCCATTATTTACTTCACAGCATTTAACACTTAGATACATTCAACACTTTGATTCGTTAGCATTTCCTTCGTTTTGCAGCACATCCTCTCATACCGATGTATTCAACACTTAACGAGCTTTGCTCATGATAGAATAAGCACAAATAATCACCTTTCCGCAAGCTCATATAACATGGTAATCGACCAAGAAATTCAATGAACGAAATCTTACACCTCGACACAGCAATGTAATCAATTCACACATGCTCAAGCAAGAATTTCATACCGAGTGCTCGGACACCAACAAGATGACTCTACAAAGACTAAAGTTATCCATACATACCTTGATTTGGATTTTTCCTTAATTTCTACCACAATTCACCAAACCTTCTAGCACCTTCAATCTAGTTCACAATGTCGCATAATTGAACTTAGAATTAGGAATAACGATCATGTCTTGAACTCACTTGAGCATTCTATCAAACACTAGGTGTTCCTTTAGATTAAATGGCCTCTTTTTAGCGAAAGATTACTCTAACCCATATCCTTTTACTAGATTATGACTAGTTGGTTACATACATGCAAGACTGCTATCCCATCTTCATGAACTCACCTAACCATGTTTCATCTTAACAAAATCTGGAAATTAAGGTTGATGGGATATAAGTTTACCTCTTATGGTGAAGAAATGGTGTCCTACTTGATTAGTTCCAAGCTTGAGTGATGAAGGATGATCACTTTGATGAAGTTGGGAATTTATATCTCTAGAACTCCCTCTTCCCTCTATCTATTTTGTTAAGAAAATCTTTAAAATGGAAGGGGGTAAGTGTTTTAATGAACTGGGGGTCGGTTATAAGATAATAATTTTAACAGTCCCGAAACAGAAATGCGGTCAGGAATGCGACCGCATTCCCGCTATGCGGTCCGCATTCATGTCGCATAAATGGCCCTCAAATGGGCCAAAAATAAAAGCAGACTGCCAAGGTATGCGGCACTATGCAATCCGCATACCTGTTATGCGATCGCATAGTGCGTCGCATAACTCCCTACGCAAAAATCAAGGTGCAAGTGCGACAACTATGCGTCCCGCATTCGTGAAATGCGATTGCATTCTAGGCTGCATAGTTGTCCTCAAAATGGACAGCAAACTGTCCAAGTATACGACCACTATGCGGTCTGCATACCTAAGTTGCGATCGTATAGTGGACCGCAGACTTGCGCAAATCTGGAAAATTATATCTTTTAAGTCCCGGGGTCCTTTTTACTCAAAAAGGGTCCGTTTTAATAACTTCTACAGTTATAACAACACGAGGACCTATTTGGGCATTATTTTTAGCCATGAAATTTTACGGGTCTTTACATTCTCCCCCATTTAAAATCATTCATAATCACTAGAGTAGGAAAAACACAAAATAAGCCAATCCCCAAATTTTTACTAAGTCCGATATTTCCTGAAAGTTTCGCCAGAGTTTCCTTTGTAATTAGGCCTATCTACCCGTCAGAGAGCCCCCGAAACACATTTTAACCAATTCCACACATTTTTAGTTACTTTATCAACTTGCACATAATCCGGTCATTTCAACAAGCTACATATAATTCAATTACTTCCACAAGCCTCACATAGTTCGGTTAACTCCATAAATTTGCACATAATTCAACTATTACAATGAGTTGCACATAATTCAGTTATTTAAATGAGTTGCACATGATCCAACTAATCACAACAACATATACATTTATGGCACAAAGTTTGAGAAGTCACAATAGTAGGGTAATTAGGGGAATGGAGCGTTCTTGCACAAAATTTAATACAATATATAATTGCTTAGGAATGACAACTTTCAAAACCACTACTGGACTTATTCAAACAAGTGGGGATATTTCTCTTTCATTTCATTTTCCGCTTCCGACATGGCTTCTTCGACTTGTTTACTTCGCCAAAACACTTTAAGAGAAGCAATCTCTTTGTTCCTTAATTTACGGACTTGCCTATCAAGAATAGCAACTGGAACCTCTTCATATGACAATCCTTCATTAATTTCAACCGTCTCAACCGGCACAATGGCGGACGGATCCCTAATCACCTTCTTCAACATGGACACATGAAACTCCCGGTGCACTAATGACATCTCAGGGGGCAATTCCAGCCTATAAGCCACCTGTCCTATCCTTTGAACGATCCGATACGGCCCGACATACCTAGGGCTCAATTTCCCTTTCTTCCCAAACCGCATTACCCATTTAATGGGAGACACCTTCAAGAATACCCAATCATATACTTGAAACTCCAAATCTCTTCGACGAACTTCCGCATAGGATTTCTGATGACTCTGAGCAGTCATCATCCTTTCCTGAATGACTTCAACTTTTTCCATAGCTTGGTGCACATGTTCCGGTCCTAGAAGTTCCGCCTCACCAACCTCGAACCATCCAATCGGAGACCTAGACATCCTTCCGTACAATGCCTCAAATGGGGCCATCTGAATACTAGCATGGAAACTTTTATTATAAGAAAATTCTATAAGCGGCAAGTGATCATCCTAGCTACCCTTGAAATCTAATACACAAGCCCATAACATATCTTCAACCATCTAAATGGTCCCCTCTGCCTGTCCATCAGTCTGTGAGTGGAATGTTGTGCTGAGATTTACCTGCGTACCCAAACCTTGCTGAAATTTCTTCCAAAAGTTAGCTGTGAACTGGCACCTATCCGAGATAATAGATACTGGAGTGCCATGGATCCTGACTATTTCTTTGATATACAACTACGCGTCCTATTCTGCAGTATCGGTGGAGTTGACTGGCAAGAAGTGAGTTGATTTTGTGAGTCGATCCACTATCACCCAAATTGAGTCGAACTTGACCTGAGTGCTGGGTAACCCTACCACAAAGTCCATATTGATCATCTCCCATTTCCACATTGGTATTTCCATGAGCTGCGTCAACCCACCGGGCCTCTGATGCTCGGCCTTCACTTGCTGACAATTCGGACACTTAGCCACAAAGTCCGCCACTCCCATATTCATATCATTCCACCAATAAATCTCTTTGAGATCATGATACATCTTCCTAGAACCTGGGTGTACTGAATACCTGGAATTGTGAGCCTCTGCCATTACCCTTTCTCGAAGATCATCCGTTTCTAGAACACATAGCCTCCCTTGTCACCGCAAAACACCGTCATCGTTGCCAAGTGAAAATGATGTAGTCTTGTGATTCAAAATTGCTTCTCTCAATTTCGCCAAAGCTGGATCCCTGAATTGCTTTCCGTTGACTTCCGTTACAAACGAAGACTCCGCTCCGTTACGCACCACGACATTCCCTTCATCTGAGGTTTAAAAGCAGACCCCAGACTAGCCAACTGATAAACCTCCTGAGCCAAAGACCCTGATCTGCTTCCAAATGAGCCAAGCTACCCATGGACTTTTGACTAAGGGCGTTTGCCACCACATTCGCCTTTCCTGAATGGTACAAAATATTCATATCATAATCCTTGACCAATTCTAACCACCTCCACTGCCTTAAGTTCAACTCCTTTTGTTTGAATAAATATTGAAGTCTCTTGTGGTCTGTGAACACGTCAACAGGGACCCCATAAAGATAATGCTGCCAGATCCTTAAAGCAAACACAACCGCCACGAGCTCAAAATCATGCGTCGGATAATTCTTCTCGTGATTCTTGAGTTGTCTAGAAGCATACGCTATAACCTTCCCGCACTGCATCAATACACTCCCCAAACAAACACTTGAAGCATCACAATAAACCACAAATCCCTATGTACCCTCTGGAAACGTCAACACCGGCGTTGTAATCAATCTCAATTTCAATTCCTGATAACTCTTTTCACAAGCATCAGACCACTGGAAATTAATGGCCTTCTGCATCAACTTAGTCAATGGGGAGGCGAGGGTAGAGAATCCCTCCACAAATCTCTGATAATATCCAGCCAAACCCAGGAAACTGCGAATCTCTGTCGGAGTCGTTGGCCTCGGCCAATCCTTTACCGCTGCAATCTTTTGGGGATCAACCTGAATCCCTTCCCTGGAAACAACATGGCCCAAAAAGGTGAGTGATTCTAGCCAAAATTCACATTTTGAAGACTTTGCATACAACTAGTGCTGATGAAGAATCTGCAGAACTGCCCTAGGGTGAGTAGCATGATCTTCCTGACATCGCGAATAAACAAGGATATCGTCAATGAATACAATCACAAAGGAGTCAAGAAACAGTTTGAAAACCCGATTCATAAGATCCATAAAAGCTATCAGGGCGTTGGTCAGCCCAAAAGACATTACCAGAAACTCAAAGTGCCCATATCGAGTCCTGAAGGCAGTCTTAGGAATATCCTACTCCCTGATCTTTAACTGGTGATACCCGGACCGCAAATAAATCTTTGAGAAGAACTTACCACCTTGTAACTGGTCGAACAAATCATATATATCCGAGGCAATGGGTATTTGTTTTTGATGGCGACTTTGTTGAGCTGCCGATAGTGAATACACATCTGAAGAGATTCATCTTTCTTTCTAACAAAAAGAACCGGTGCGCCCCAAGGCGACATACTTGTACGTATGACACCATTTTCTAATAGATCTTTCAATTGTTATTTTAACTCTCTCAATTCTGCTGGCGCCATTCGGTAAGGTGGAATAGATATTGGCTGCATATCTGGAAATACATCAATCCCGAAATCGATCTCTCTATCTGGTGGAATTCCAGGAAGCTCGTCCAGAAATACTTCAAGAAATTCATTCACAACAGGCACATATTCGGGAGCAGGCACCTCTGAAGTGGTAGATGCACCCTTTTCTGATCATCTTTGAGGCTTTAAGGTAGGAAACAAATCTACCTCTTGGCACAACATTATTCCCCTCCCACTCGATAACTGATTCATTAGGAAAGTCGAGCCTCATAATTGTGGTTCGGTAGTCGAGTTTAGCAAAGCACGAATAGAGCCAATCCATCCCTCGGAAGGAGACTCTACTGGCTGCGGATCGTCTCAAAGATGCAGCTCAGCTAAGTCCCCGTATCAACCACGCCGCTGTGCCCACGTGCCTGAATTCTGAAATTTTTCGTAGATAAACATTACCCATAACTTCACGAACTCAAATATATAATTTATTCTTAATTCCATGCCCAAATTCGTGGTCAATATCCAAAAATACCAAGTTCTTAGGTTTTCTACCAAAACCCCAAATTTCCACTAATTTTCCATGAATTTCCATGTTAAAATCTATATATAATCCAAGTACTTAACATGCAATAGGTGGGAATCACTTACCTTGACATATATGATGAAGATAGAGCTCCAAAATCACCCCTAGGTTGTCTCCCATGGAGGAAATGAGATGAAATGAGCCAAACCCATTTTTTGCAAACTTATACACTGCCAGGCAACTCTTCTTCGCGTTCGCTGGCCTCCCAACACGTTTGCGAAGAACAAAAATTCTCGAAAAGCCATTCCAAACTCTTCTCAGACACCCTCTAGTATAATGGTCAGAACTTATTACACAAAACTTAAAATGATGAATGGTTTAATGTTATGAAAACTAAACTCCAATATCTACAACTTCATGTTTTGGTCATCTCCCAATGCCTTATAGATTTAGAGATATAACCTGCCAAAGTCAGCCCTGTGCAACCCAAATTTCTTCTTTATCTTCTCGGACAGCCTGTAGTGTACCAACCATAACTGTTGGTACACAAATCCAAATGCTAACTGGTTTACCTTTATGAAAACGATACACAAAGGGCTACAGTTTTCATTTAAAATCATCACAAAATTCCTTATAGATTGTGAGATATGAGCCTCCAAAGTCAGACCTGCACAACAGCGATTTCCTTCTTCGTGAACGCGAGAGTTTCTACGCTAACGCGAAGAAGATAATCCCAGAAGCCAAATCCTTCTTCGCGAACACGAAGAACAACACCAGATATTAGTAAATCAGCCTCCAAAGTAGCCCAAAATGATCCGAAACACACCCCAGGACCCCGTCCAATCACACCAACCTGTCCCAAAATATGACACAAACTTGCTCGAGGCCACAAATCACATCAAACTACATCGAAATCATGAATCGCACCCCAATTCAAGCTCGATGAACTTTAGAACTTCAAACTTCTACATTCGATGTCAAAACCTATCAAATCACGTCTGATTGACCTCAAATTTTGCACACAAGTCTCTTTTGACATTATGGACCTACTCCAAATTCCAGTATCAGAATCCGACCCCGATATCAAAAAGTCCACTTCCGGTCGAACTTCACAAAAACCTTCAAATTCCTAACTTTGACAAACGACTCCG
The DNA here is from genome assembly GCA_005239505.1 of Nicotiana paniculata. Lineage (NCBI taxonomy): Eukaryota > Viridiplantae > Streptophyta > Magnoliopsida > Solanales > Solanaceae > Nicotiana > Nicotiana paniculata. The sequence continues at coordinate 37,926 of ML332320.1, read as the reverse complement.
AAGTGACCCACAAACCTCCATATTAACATCCGGTCACGCTTCCAATACTTGAATCACCATACGGAGCTATTCCCAGACTCAGAATCCCAAACAGACATCGATAATAATGAAATGCACTTCAACCCAAATTTATGAATTTCTTCCAAAATGCCAGCTTCCACAATAGACACTGAAATGCTCCCAAATCATCCAGAACCCGATCCGAACAAGTCCGAAATCATCATACGAACCTGCTGGAACCTTCAAATTTCGATTCCGAGGTCGTTTACTCAAAAATCCAACCTTGGCCAATTGTTCCAACTTAAAGCTTCCGTAACGAGAATTCTCTTTCCAAATCAACTCCGACCATATGTACAAGTCATAATACCTAAAGTGAAGCTGCTCATGGTCTCAAACCGTCGAAGAACGCGCTAGAGCTCTAAACGACGGGTATGGTCGTTACATTCTCTCCCACTTAAACCTACGTTCGTCCTCGCACATGCTAAGGACTGCACTGGAGTAGTCTAGAAATACTGTTTAACACCTCGTGCACCTACCCGTGCTACCATAACTCAGTTGAGCACATTAGCTCGATTAGATTTTAAGATATTCTCTTTTATTTAGACAAATAAGCCTTAGAGCCAGTTCCCACATCCGAAATTCTATGCCGGGGCTTCTGCGAACATACGAACACCGTATCAATCACCACACAATGTACCAGAACATGACTTCATACCTTTGCTGAATTCACACCATGCACCACATCATTCACATGCCCATAATAAAACTCTCTGATCATAATAGCCGACATTCCCCTAATCTGATGCTTACAATGCTCCCATGACATATATATAGGTCATGTTTTAACCCTTACAATATCTCCATGACGGAAGAGGTATGTAGAAATTTATAACCAACTGCCGAGTCAACAAATCGTTGAGTCTATAATCCTGACAGAACCATTACCTCACGTTCGCACTGATCCTAGATCCAATAATCTTGTCTCACCTAGTACAAGCTGCTCAGGAAATAAGCCACCTCAGACATGACCAACAGTCTCACATGATGCCACAATGTGCTAATAAGGTACAAAGTCGAATGTGATACAAAAGGAAAACGAACTCTGGAAGGGACTACTCAACCCATGCAACTATTATAAATTTTCCTCAGAAAATGGGAAACTAAAAACACAAAAATAGAACATAGAAAATCGTACTCAACATCGCATTATTGCCGTGCGCAACCCAATCCAAATAACATGCCCGTGGCGGCGTGCCACCCGATCCACACATAAAATTCACGTAAGGAGATACACACCGAGCTAAATTGCTCATTATTACAAAATACTAAATATCGGTCACAAGCAACGCTGAGTGCACAATACCAACCCTGAAGAGACATATAGCAGCATAAGCTACAAAACTCAAGCACAACTGAGGTGCAATATATGATCTGAATCTCAAGAGCCATCCTGCTCACATAACATCATCGCTACACAGAACCTCAACACATATGAAATATATCAAGTCGTTTCACAACTGACACGACACAATATAGCATTACATGAAATACCCGACAACGAAACGACATCCAACGTCTGAATACTCCTCCACGAGGGGCGCTATGCTGAAATGAACCCATCTGGCCTAATATAGAGCCTATATTCATATTTAAATCCATTCACAGACCTCAAGTCGATTCATATAACACCTTTCTAGGCTAATAACCTTTAAAGGGTTCATAAGAACCCCCTTCTTCCCATAACACACAAGAACAACCATCATAACCGGAATAAACTTCCACACTCCGCAACTAAATGACCCGAGCGCCCTCCAGGCATAAATTCTCAATAAGTGATATTACCACATTCTTCCTACTTGGTTTAAATCTTCCACCAATAAGGTGACTACATGCTAGACTTATACAATTTTCTCGTGGGATATGTCCCCACGACCTTTCGTATGAGGTAACAAGTCTGCACATTCACACCGCCGACCGCACTAAAGCTGTAAAGCAATTCAAGAATCCATAACCAGGATGCAAAGCCTCTTTCAAAAAACCCCGATATCAGGTGACGCTGAAGACAATACATGCTTACTCTAAACATTCAAATCACTTTCCCGCTCATCCTTGCTTGTGATAGCACAAGAATTTCATCATGAATCCTGGACCACGAATAGGGAAAACACTTCATCCTATAAAATCTTCTTACTTAACTCATTCCAAGAAACTCGTAGCAACACGTGAGTGCATCCTCATAACCGCAGAACATGCAAATTCTCAAGTAGTGGTCTAAACCACTGTAATCCTTCCGAGATCCTCCTACACATAACATGCCATAATAATTAGATACTTATAAAAAAAATCAAGTACGACAGCCATCAAGCCTCGATCATACTGTCACAAAGCACATGTATAATCCAGTCATCATGGAGGTACTGATGACTGCCACCATCATGCCAGTTCAACCATGGCTAACCAACCTAACTTCTTCTAATTAATTTTTAATTGTCTTTGATATAATAATAACTCCATTCAACACATAACAAACACAATTCACTCTCATCCTGAGTGACACCATTCCATGAGACCACATTGTCTACAAACCCACGAGCCATTACATACCCTTCATTGCACGCGCATTCACATCTTCAACTGGCACACACATCCTGCTAATTTTTCTACAAATGATTTTTCCCAATGCTTCTCTGCAAGTTGAAAATATCACATAACATTTTGTGCCTCTTATCATGATCCACTACAAAATCTCGATACTTAACCATACTGCGGGTTTGAAATCCTTAGGCACCACATAGTAACCTTTGAATCCTCTAGGACTGTTGTTAAGAGTCGCCCACTCTGGCTTGGCACCGGATATAACCAACTCTAAAGCTACGCTGGCCCATGAACACCCATCTCAATTAAGAACTCGACTGAATCACTTCCCTTGTAAATTACCTCTGTACGAAGCATAAAACCTGAATTCTCCCAAAGCCGAAACATGAGTCAATAAGGCCAACTATAGAACATCTTTATCAATTGCTTTGCTCAAATCACCACTTATGTTCTTTTCCCTTAGTTGTGTATACTCACCAATACGCCGATAACCCAAAACTCACTAGTAGCTAACCATTCAACCCAATTATAGGCGGTGGGACTCTCCCACTTAGCTTGAATCCACTCATTGCACAACTCTAGAATCCACCAAGATTCTTTCTTCATTGATGACATGACCTTGCGCAACCGACCCGCCAAATTCCTCGAAGTACTTCTGTTAGCATTTCACGAACACTTTGAATCTCTAGCAACATCCACATATTCGACCTCTTACGGGATAATCAGTAGAATTCTTTGCATATACTTCGTCAACCATGCGATCGCTGACCTGCTTACAGGAGACAACCCACCTGCGGAAATAACCTGCCGACATCAGCCGACGACGCTGCATTGTACAACCACTACGATATCAATAACCCATCCCTTCTCGTGCACCCACTGCACATAGTCCGATCACTTTTATGGACATCAACTAAAAGTGCAAAAATATCCTCCAATTCAAAGTTATATTGCATCCTTATTCATAACAAGAAACTCCCTTCTGTTGCATCAAATCTCCCCCATATAATAGCCAATATTTCAAATTAAGCCCGTGGACCCAATCACCGTCCACTAAAATTCCCAAATCACTCTAAACATTTCCTCAAGGTGTGCAACTATCCCACCACAGAACCAATATGCTACACTGCCACTCTCCCACTTTGGTCAAACTCACTCCTTTAAGCAACTACCCGACTTTCGCTTCTTACACATGGCCTTCTAGAAATTTAACCACTTCCTGACACTTCCCACGTGTCCTTCCTCATCCCTTACTGCCCATCTGTTGCATTAGATCAATATTTATCTCTGTAGCACTTGAACCGATAGATTGCTACTAACTTCAACCCCTTCCAAAGGTCCTCCTTCTCGAGCCATCAACATTAGAAATACCCATTCAATCCTGGACCACCGCACCCCATGATCTCTAATAGTCGCTTCTCCAATACTATCTCACAGTATCCTACCCCAAAGGAGAATTGTAGTAGATCATAACACCGGCAAACTTAACACATTCAAGCGAGGACGACGACACCACGTCGTAGATGAAAATTTCACCACACTTGAAAACACCACGTCTCATTGCTCTATCAATTCAAACCTGAACATTTATAGTCCAATTACCCTTCCTTCGCCGGAAATAAAATACTGAATCTCAGAATCACGCTCTAAGGAGACCTCTTTTCTAGTCATTCACTGCCCCGACATATGTGCAAGCATCCTACCATCACATCAATACTGTCTGATAACAAACCATGAGCATCCTAGCAATCTGCGCATAGCCTCAAATTTCTCAAAAGTGCAGCTACCGAGCTGAAATGAGAGAATAACCTTCCGCAAGGAGACGACAATAGCCCCAACCAACTATGCAGGGAGTAGCATCCTGCACCATATCTGTAGTATCATTATGATTCCCTCAAATTACCGATTTATAGCAAGAGCTTTGCGTCCCGTAAGATTGAGTAGGAAAGAAACATAGACATTAGAATCAAAGGAACCGCATGATGAGGAATCAAGAAGGGAAGTACTCCTAACAGCCCTGTAGCCTCTCGAATATAAGTACAGACGTCTCTGTGCCGATCCGCAAGAATCTACTAGACTTGCACATGACCCGTGAGACCTAAGGAAACCTAGTGCTCTGATACCATGTTGTCACGACCCAAAATCCTATAAAAGGTCGAGATGGCGCCGGACACCACTGCCCGGCAAGCCAACACTAAATAGTAAGTTAAATTCTCATTTTAGTGCTTCTTAAGACATAAATTTTCTTCAATTTAACTAGTAATAAAAAGACTTTAAGGAATAATATTATCGTTTAAAAATTTTAGTACTAAACATATCATAATCATCCCAGAACTCGGGGTGTCACAAGTGCATGAGCTTTTACTAGGAAAAAATAAAATACACATAGTACAAGTTTGGACAGAAAAGAGGATACAAGTACTCGAAAAGAGACTTTGTTGATCGTCTCAAAGATGCAGCTCACCTAAGTCCCTGTATAAACCACGCCGCTGTGCACATAAGGCCACAATCCATACATGTACCTGTACATCAAAATGTACAGCAAGTGTAGTATGAGTACAAAAATAATGTGTACCCAGTAGGTATCCCGTCTAACCTCGAATAGGTAGTGATGAGAGGTCGACTTCGACACTTACTAGTGGTCAAATTAATATAATAAAATGTGACGCTAAGCATGAATGTCATGAGCAAATAACATATAACAACGCGAAGTACAACTTTTTTCATAATTATAATTTCAGTTTCCGTCATTCCAGTTAACAACTTATATCTCAAGGCATTTAAGCATTTCAAATCACAGAAAGTACCAAGCAAATAGCATGCACAAATAATTAAGAGGTCGTACGGCACGATCCAACAAAATAATAAAATGTGCACTGCCAGAGGGTCGAAAGACGTGAACCATAGATGCATCTATTACTCCGCTTACGAATCATACATGCGATGTGGTCAAATATAAATAATAATATAGCTACCCCGCTCGTGAATCATACATGCGACACAGGTACTCATAGATATATACATTCAAAAAGACAATCCAGACTTTATCAGGAAGAAAATTACCCAAGGAAATGACAATTTCTATATTAATGGTCAAGAAGATGGTGTTTAATATTATTAGAAATTCATTTGCGAAGTTTGATATGATTTAAGGATTTTAAATTTATCAGTAAAATTACTAGTACGGCAAGTAAAATCATGCTTTTGGGTCCTAGACTACCCGGACATAAGCATAATAGTAACTACGCACGGACTCTCGTCATCTCGTGCATACGTAGCCCCCACAAATAGTAGCACATTATTAATTATTTCACCTATGGGGACAATTCTCTCTTACAAGGTTAGAAAGGAGACTTACCTCGCTCTGAAGATCCATAACCGGCTTCCAAGCCCTTCCGATGACTCAAATTGATGCACAATGCCCCAAAACTAGGCAATAATTACGCAAATCATTAATATATGCTGAAATACCAATTAGAATCAAATTTATAAAAATTCCTAACCACGATCAAAAAGTTGACAAAAATCTCCCTCGGGCCCACGTTCCCAGATTCTGAAGTTTTTTGAAGATAAATATTAACCATAACATCACGAACTCAAATATATAATTTATTCTAAATTCCATGCCCAAATTCGATATAAAAAAAAACCAAGTTTTTGGGTTTTCTACCGATACCCCAAATTTCCACTAATTTTCCAAGAATTTCCATGTTAAAATCTATATATGATCCAAGCACTTAACTTGCAATAGGTGGGAATCACTTACCTTGACATATATTATGAAGATGGAGCTCCAAAATCGCCCCTGAGTTGTTTCCCATGGAGGACATGAGATGAAATGAGACAAACCCATTTTTTTGCAAACTTATACACTTCCAGGCAGCTCTTCTTCGCGTTCGCGGGCCTCCCATCGTGTTTTCCAAGAACAAAAATTCTCGAAAAGCCATTCCAAAGTCTTCTCAAACAGCCTATAGTATAATATTCATGACCTTTTACACAAAACTCCAAACTCCAAATGGTTTAATGTTATGAAAACTAGACTCCAAGCTACAATTTTCATGTTTTGGTCATCTCCCAATTACTTATAGATGCGAGATATAAGCTGCCAAAGTCAGCGCTGTGCAAAAAAAATTTCTTCTTCATCTTCCTGGACAGTCTATAATGTACCAGAAATAACTCCTTGTACGCAAATCGAAATGCTTAACAGTTTACCTTTATGAAAATGATACACAAAGGACTACAACTTTCATTTTTACACAATCTCCAAATACTTTATATTTTGTGAGATATGAGCCTCTGAAGTCAGACCTGCGCAACAGAGATTTCCTTCTTCGCGAACGCGATAATCTCTAAGCGAACGCGAAGAAGAAAATCACAGAAGCCAAATCCTTCTTCGCGAATGCGAGAGGATCCTCGCGAACGCGAAGAACAACACCAGATATCAGTAAATCAGCCTCCAAAGTAGCCCGAAATGATCTGAAACACACCCGAGGCCCCTGGGACCCCGTCCAATCACACCAACCTGTCCCAAAACATGACATAAACTTGATCTAGGCTTCAAATCACATCAAACAACATCGAAATCATGAATCGCACCCCAATTAAAGCTCAATGAACTTTAGAACTTCAAACTTCTACATTCGATGTCGAGATCTATGAAATCACGTCCGATTGACCTCAAATTTGCACACAAGTCGCATTCGACATTACGGACCTACTCCAACTTCTGAAATCAGAATCTGACCCCGATATAAAAAAGTCCACTTCTGGTCCAACTTCTCAAAAACCATCAAAATCATAACTTTGGCAAACGACTCCGAAATGACCCACTAACCTCCATATTCACATCCACTCGAGCTCCCAATAACAGAATCACCATACGAAGCTATTCCCAGACTCGGAATCCAAAACAACAATCGATAACATTGAAATGCACTTCAACCAAAATTTATGAATCTCTTCCAAAATGCCAACTTCCACAATAGATGCCGAAATGCTCCCGGGTCATCCAAAACCCGATTCGAACATACAGACATGTCCGAAATCATCATACAAACCTGCTGGAACCTTCAAATTCTGATTCCGAGGTCGTTTACTCAAAAATCTAACCTTAGTCAATTCTTCCAACTTAAAGCTTCTATTACGAGAATTCTCTTTCCAAATAAATTCCAAAACTCCCAGAAGTCAATTCCGACCATGCATACAAGTCATAATACCGGCAGTGAAGTTGCTGATGGTCTCAAACCGTCGAAGAACGCGCTAGAGATCAAAACGATCGGTCGGGTCATTACATTCTCTCCAACTTAAACCTACGTTCGTCCTCGAACGTGCTAAGGACTGCGCTGGAGTAGTCTGGAATTACTGTTTAACACCTCGTGCCCCTACCTGTGCTACCACAACTCAGTTGAGCACATTAGCTCGATCAAATTTGAAGATATTCTCTTTTCTTTAGGCAAATAAGCCTTAGAGCCCAGTTCCGACATCCGAAATTCTCTACCAGGCCTGTTTCGAACATACAGACACGATGTACCAGAACATGAATGCATACCTTTGCTGAATTCACAACATGGACCACATCATTCACATGCCGATAGTAACAATCTCTGATAATAGTAGCTGACATTCCCCGAATCTGATGCTCAAAAGGCCCCCATGACATATATATATAGGTCATGTTCTAACTCTTACAATACTGCCACGAAGGAAGAGGTATGTAGAAATTGATAACCAACTGCCGAGTCAACAAATCGTTGAGTCTATAATCCTGACAACCCTCATTACCTCATTCTGAACCAAAATAATGGTATTTATTCTTTAATATACTTCATATAATCCATTCTCACTGATCCTAGATCCAATAATCTCGTCTCACCCAGTACGAGATGCTAGGGAAATAAGCCACCCCAGACTTGACCAACAGTCTCACATGATGCCATAATGTGCTAATAAGCTATAAACTCGAATGTTATATAAAAGGAAAACGAACTCTGGAATGGACTACTCAAACCATGCAACTAATATGAACTTTTCTCAGAAAATGGGAAAAAAAACACACAAAAATAGAATATAGAAAACCGTACTCAACATCACACTCTTGCGGTGTGCAATCCGATCCAAATAACATACTCGTGGCGGCGTGACACATGATCCACACATTAAATTCACGTAAGGAGATACACAACTAGCTAAATTGCTCATTATTACAAAATACTGAATAGAGGTCACAAGCAACGCTGAGTGCACAATACCAACCCCTGAGGAAACCTATAGCGCCATAAGCTACAAAACTCAAGCACCACTGAGGTGCAATATATGATCTCAATCTCAAGAGCCATCTTGCTCACGTAACGTCATTGCTACGCGGAACCTCAACACAAATGAAATTTATCAAGCCGTTTCACAACTCACATGGCACAATATAGCATTACATGAAACAGCCGACAATGAAACGACAACCAATGTCTGAATACTCCTCCATGAGGGGCGCTATGCTGAAATGAACCTATCTGGCCTGATATAGAGCCTATATTCATATTTAAATCCATTCACAGACCTCAAGCCGATTCATATCACACCTTTCTAGGCTAATAACCTTTTAGTGGTTCATAATAACCCCTTTTTTCCTATAACACACAAGAACAACCATCATAACCAGAATAAATTTCCACAGACCGCAACTAAATGACCCGAGCGCCCTGCAGGCATAAATTCCCAATAAGCAATATTACCACATTCTTCCTACTTGGTTTAAATATTCCACCAATCAGGTGACTACATGCCACACATATACATTATTCTCGTGGGATACGCCCCACGACCTTTTGTACCAAGTAACAAGTTTGCACATTCACACCGCCAACCACTAAAACTGTAAAGCAATTCAAGTATCCATAACCAGGATGCAAAGCCTCTTTCACAAAACACCGATATCAGGTGATGCTGAAGACAATACATTCTTACTCTAAACATTCAAATCCTTTTCCTACTCATCCGAGCTCGTGACATCCTTGCCAACACCGAACCACAATTCTTGAATCCCCAACTTTCAAATTTCATATCATTCACTGCACCTAACATGCCAATATGAAATAGCTCAAAAATTTCATCATGACTCCTGGACCACTAATAGGGCAAACACTTTATCCTATAAAATCTTCTTACTTAACTGATTCCAAGAAAACTGTAGCAACACGCGAGTGAATCCTCACAACCGCAGATCATGCAAATTCTCAAGTAGTGGTCTAACAGGCCATAATACTTGGATACTTCCAACAAAAATCAATTACAACGGTCGTCAAGCCTCGCACATACTGTCACAAATCACATGCATAATCCAGTCACGCTGGAGGTACTGATCACCACCACCATCATGCCAATTCAACCATGGCTAACCAACCTAACTTCTTCTAATTCATTCTTAATTGTCTTGGATATAATAATAACTCCATTTAACACATAACAAACTCAATTCATGCTCATCCTGAGTGACACTATTCCACGAGACCACATTATCTCCAAACCCACGAACCATTCCATACCCTTCCTTGCACGCGCATTCACATCTTCAACTCGCACACCCATCCTTGTAATTCCTCTACAAAAGCTTTTTCCAAATGCTTCGGTGCAAGTCAAAAATATAACATAACATTTTGTGCCTCTTATCATTATCCGCTGCAAAAATTCGATACTTAACCATACCGTAGGTTTGAAATCCTTAGGCACCACATTGTAACCTTTAAATCCTCTAGGAGCGTTGTTGAGAGTCGCCCACTCTGGCTTGGCACTGGATATAACCAACTCCAAAGCTCCGCTGGCCCATGTACACCGATCTCAATGATGCACCTAACTGAATCACTTACCTTGTAAATTACCTCTGTATGAAGCATAAAACCTGAATCCTCCCAAAGCCCAAACATGAGTGAATACTATAGCACACCTTTATCAATTCCTTTGCTCAAATCACCACTTATGTTCTTTTCCCTTAGCTGTATTGACTCACCAATACGTTGATAACCCGAAACCTTAGTAGACAGATAACCATGCAACCCAATCATAGGCGGTGAGACTCTCCCACTTAGCTTGAATCCACTCATTACACAACTCTGGAATCCACTAAGATTCTTTCATCAGTGATGACATGACCTTGCGCAACCGACCCGCCAAATTCCTCGAAGTCCTTCTATTAGCATTTCACGAACACTCTAAATCTCTAGCAACATCCACATATTCGACCTCTTACTGGATACTCAATAGAACTCTTTGTAGATACTTCGTCAACCATGCGATCGGCGACCTGCTTACAGGAGATAACCCACCTGCGGAAATTACCTGCTAACATCCCCTAACGACGCTGCACTGTACAACCACTACGACATCAATTTAACCACTTCCTGACACTTCCCACGTGTCCTTCCTCATCCTTTGCTGCCCAACTGTTGTCTTAGATCAATATCTATATCTGTATCACTTGAACTGATAGATTGCTACTAACCTCAACCCCTTCCGAAGATCCTCCTTCTCGAGCCATCAACATTAGAAATACCCATTCAATCATGGACCACCGTACCCCGCGATCTCTGATAGCCGCTTCTCCAATACTATCTCACAATATCCTACCCCAAAGGCAAATTCTAGAAGATCATAAAACCGGTAAACTTAGCACACTCAACCGTGGACGACGATACCACGTCACAGATGAAAATTCCATCACACTTGAAAACACCAAGTCTCATTACTCCATCAATCCAAACCTGAACATCTATAGTTCAATGGCTCTTCCTCCGCCGAAAATAATATACTGAATCACGCTCTGAGCATACACCTTTTCAAGTTATTCACTACCCTGACATAGGGGTAAGCATCCTACCATCACATCAATACCGTGCGATAAACAATCATGAGCATTATAGCAATATGCTCATAGCTTCAAAGCTCTCAGAAGTGCAGCTACCAAGCTGATATGACAGAATATTCTTCCACAAGGCGACGAGAATAGCCCAAACCAACTATGCAAGGAGTAGCATCCTGCAGCATATCTATAGTACCATTAAGATTCCTCAAATTCCCAATTTATAGCAAGCGCTTCGCGTCGTGTAAGATTGAGTAGGAAAGAAACATAGGGATAAGCCTCAAAGGAATCAAACCGCATGATGAGGAATCAAGAAGGGAAGTACTCCTAACAACCCTGTAGCCTCTCGAAGATAAGTACATATGTCTCTGTACCAATTTGCAAGACTCTACTAGACTTGATCGTGACTCGTGAGACCTAAGGGAACCTAGTGCTTTATACCATGTGGTCACAACCCAAAATCCTATAAAAGGTTGAGATGGTACCAGACACCACCTCCCACAAGCCAACACTAAATAGTAAATTAAATCTCATTTTAGTGCTTCTTAAAACATAAATTTCCTTCAATTTAACTAGTAATAAACATACTTTAAGGAATAATATTAACATTTTCAAATTTCAGTACTAAACATCCCATAATCCTCCAAGAACCCGGTGTCACAAGTGCATGAGCTTTTACTAGGAAGTAAAATAAAATACAGAGACTATAAGTTTGGACAGAAAAAGGGATACAAGTACTTGGAAGGAGACTCTGCTGATCTTCTCAGGATGCAGCTCACCTAAGTCCCCGTATCAACCACGCCGATGTTCCCACAAGGGCACAATCCATACATGTACTTGTACATCAAAATGTACAGCAACTGTAGTATGAGTACAAAAACAACATGTACCCAGTAAGTATCCCGTCTAACCTCGAAGAGGTAAGTGGTCAAATAAATATAATTAAATGTGACGATAATCATGAATGTCATGATCAAATAGCAGATAACAACAGGAAGTGATAGATTCTTTCATAATTATCATTTCAGTTTCTGTCATTTTAGTTAACACTTATATCTCCAGGCATTTAATCATTTCAAATCACAAAAAGTACCATGCAAATAGCATGCGCAAATAATTCCGAGGTCGTACGGCACGATCCAACAAAATAATAAAATGTGCACTGCCGGAGGGTCGAACGGCGCGAACCATAGACAATTTCGCTTTTAATGGTCAAAAGATGGTGTTTAATATTTTTAGAAATTCATTTGCCAAGTTCGATATGATTTAAGCATTTTAAATTTATGAGTAAAATTACAAGGAAGGTAAAGCATGCTCTTGGGTCATAGACTACCCGGGCATAAGCATAATAGTAGCTACGCACGGACTCTCGTCACCTCGTGCGTACGTAGCACCCACAAATAGTAGCACATAATTAATTATTTCTCCTATGGGGACAATTCCCTCCTACAAGGTTTGAAAGGAGACTTACCTCGCTCCGAAGTTCCATAACCGGCTTCCAAGCCCTTCTGATGACTCAAATTGATGCACAACGCCCCAAAACTAGCCAATAATTACGCAAACCCATTAATATATGCTCAAATACCCATTAGAATCAAATTTATAAGAATTCCTAACCCCGATCGAAAAGTTGACAAAAATCTCCCTCAGGCCCACGTGCCCGGATTCCAAAATTTTTCGAAGATAAACATTACCCATAACATCACAAACTCAAATATATAATTTATTCTTATATCCATGCCCAAATTTGTGGTCAATATCCATAAATACCAAGTTTTTAGGTTTTCTACCAAAACCCCAAATTTCCACTAATTTTCCTTGAATTTCCATGTTAAAATCTATATATAATCTGTCACGACCCAAAATCCATAAGGCCGTGATGGCGTCGGATATCATTGCCAGGCAAGCCAATCATTAATTAATTAAAATAATTTCCGGTTTTAATATTTATGAAAACATTACCTCTCACTTATTACATAATAATTAAACAGAATCCGTTAAGTAAATACAATGGTTTAAATAGTCCTATTTTAGCAAAAATGTCCCAACACATCCTAGAACCCGGTGTCACAAATACATGAGCAATTTCTAAGAATTTTACAATTTCTACAAAGCTTGTCCGAAATACAAGTGGACAAGGAAATTAAAATAATGTAATACAGTATGAGGGAGACCATGTCACCTGCGGATCGCCTCCGGATGATGCAACTCTCCTAAGTCTCCAATCCTTCACATCGCTATGAAAGTACCTGTGCAATAAAAATGCACAACAAGTGTAGCATGAGTACGAACACAATGTGTACTTAGTAAGTCGCCCGCGTAACCTCAGAGAGGTAGTGACGAGAGGTCAAATTAGACACTTGCTAAAGGTCAATTTAGTATATTCAAGTGTGACGCTAAGCATGATTATCAAAGAAAATTTATTAATCTCAGGAATAAATAATATCAACTCTTTCCACATTTAACACTTTAAATCTTCGTCATATTAATAAAAATTAATCAGCATGGGTGATTTAATCAAATAACAAATTAATTAACGGGAAGGAACAACTTCTTCCAAAATTTTAATCACTTTAAATCTTTTTTATTTCAGTTGACAACTTGAATTTCCAGGCCAGTAATCAGGCACAAATCATAGCAACTACGAAGTACATATCATGCGCAAGCAATGTTGAGAGTCGAACGGCGCGAACCAATAATAATAAATTGTGCACTGCTGAGGGTCGAACGTCTCGAACCATAGATGCATCTATATGCCCCGCTCGCGAATCGATCATGCAACGCGGTTATACATAAAAATAATAAGGCTAGCCTGCTCGCGAATCATACCTGCGACTCAGGTGCTCATATGTAGACATATTCAAATAATAATTCCGCATTTTTATCAAGAAAACGGTTTTCTCAGGAAAGTGGAAAAATTCATATTAAAGGAACATGAAATATAGCTTTTAAATATTTGTTTTGAAACTCATTTGACATGTTTAATGATATTCCATGATATAACCCTATCAGGTATTCAATTATCCACGGAGGAATCAATTCTCTTTCTAGATGATGAAGAAAATGAACTCTAGTCTTCTTTAGATACTCAATTAAGATTTCGATTATATTAGAAATTTAATATTAGAGGCAGGATCACAGGTACAACACGTAAGGCATGTTAGTGGGTCCTAGAGTACCCGGACATGGCATAATAGTAGCTACGCACAGACTCCCATCACCTCGTGCATACATAGCCCCCGAAGATAATAGCACATACTTAATTAATTCACCTAGGGGGACAATCCCCCCCACCCCAGAAAGTTAGAAAGGAGACTTACCTCGCACCGAAATTCCATAACCGGCTTCCAAGCCCTTCAGACGACTCCAACGGACGCACAACGCCCCAAAACTATCCAAATAACGGCAACCAGTGAAAATATACTCTAATATTTGCAACAATTCCAAATTATATAATTTCCCAACCCCGTGTAGTGAAATGACCAAAATTTCCTCGGGCCCACGTGCCCGGAATCCGAAAACTCGAAGATAAATTCTACAAATAGCTTTACTAGTTCAGTTATACAATTTACTCTAAATTCCACGCTCAAATTCGTGGCTAAAAATCCAAATTACCATTTCTAGGTTTTCTTCAATATTTTAAAATTTTTTCCACAATTTGCATGTATAAGTCCATGCAATAACCTTGTATTTAACTTAGAAACATGAAGGAAATACTTACCTTGTGATCCTTGACGAAAACCCTCTCTTGAAGCTCCTCCAAAACCGTCCACACCAAGTGAAAAATGAAGAAATGGCCAACAAATCTCGATTTAAAAACATTCTGCTCAGGCCATTTTTCGCACCTGCGATCCAACACTCGCACCTGCGATTCCGCAGGTGCGACCAATTCTCCGCACCTACGGCTTTCCTCAGCTCAAGCCAACTTCGCACCTGCGCCCCATAACATGCATCTGCGACTTCTTTGGTGCGGAAATATCATCGCACTTGCGCTCCAAGCCAGACCCCCACCTCTTCGCACGTGCGGCGCCATAGCGGCACCTGCGGCCCAAGCCTCACAGGTGCGGTCACACCAGATTACAGCAACCTCACCCTTCTTCAAACTCTCAAACTTGATCCGTTAACCACCCGGAATCCACCAGAGGCCCCCGAGACCCCGACCAATTATACCAACATGTTCCAAAACATAATGCGGACATGATCGAGGCCTCAAATCACATCAAACAACATCAAAACCACGAATCACACCCAAATCCCAACTTTATGAACTTAGACATTTTCAACTTCTACATCTGATGCCGAAACCTATCAAATCACGTCTGATTGACCCGAAATTTTGCACACAAGTCATATTCGAGATTACGGACTTGCTCCAACTTCCGGAATTGCATTCTGACCTTGATATCAAAATTTCCACCTCCGGTCGGATTTCTTAAAAACCTTCAAATTTCTATCTTTAGCCAAATGACCTCCGGACATCCGAATTCACTTCCGATCGCGCTCCCAACTCCAGAATCAACATAGGAAGCTATTTCCCAGACTCAGAATCCCAAACGGACATCAATATCACTGAAATGCACTTCAATCCGAACTTAGGAAATTTCTTCAAAAATGCTGACTTCCACAATATGCATCGAAACGCTCCCGGGTTTTCCAAAGCCCGATTCGAACATACGCCCAAGTCCGTAATCATCATACGAACCTGCAGGAACCTTCAAATCCTGATTCGGAGGTCATTTCTTAAAAAATCCTATCTTAGTTGATTCTTCCAACTCAAGGCTTCTGAAATGAGAATTTTCTTTCCAAATCAACTCTAAACTTTCCTAAATTCAATTCCGACAACACTTAGAAGTCATACTACCTGAAATGGAGCTGCTCACGACTTCAAACCGGTGAACGACGCGTTAGATCTCAAAACGACTGGTCGGGTCGTTACATTCCCCCCTACTTAAACAGACGTTCACCCTCGTGCGTGCTAAGAACTGCTCTGGAGTTATCTGAAATCACTGTTTAACATTTCAAGCACCTGCCCGTGCTACCACAACCCGGTTGAGTACATTAGCCTGATCAAATATGAAGATTTCTTCTTTTATCCATATAATAAGCTCAGAACCTAGTTCCAATACCTGAAATTTTCTCTGCCAGGCTTAGTTCCAATATATAAACAACGTATCAACTACCACACGATATACCAGAACATGACTGCATACCTTTGCTGAATTAGCACCATGCACCACAAAATTCATCATCTAACCATAGTGACATTCCCTGAACCTTAATAGCCAAAACTCCACAAATCTGATGCTCCCAATACACCTCATGATATATATACGTACATCCTGCTAGAATGCTGACGATACCAGCACACCGGAGGATATGTGTAGAAATTCATACCCAACTGTAGAGTTAACAAATCATTGAATATCTCATCTTGATTAGAATCATCGCCTTATTATGAACTTGACTAATGGTATTTGTCCTTTAATATATACTTCACATAACCTTATCACACTGAT
The DNA here is from genome assembly GCA_005239505.1 of Nicotiana paniculata. Lineage (NCBI taxonomy): Eukaryota > Viridiplantae > Streptophyta > Magnoliopsida > Solanales > Solanaceae > Nicotiana > Nicotiana paniculata. The sequence continues at coordinate 20,967 of ML332320.1, read as the reverse complement.
CCCTGATCCGATAATCTCGTCTCACCAGTATGAACTGCTCAAACAACAAATCACCCCAAACATGACCAACAGCCTCACATGGTACCACATCGCGCCAATAGTTCATAATTCGAACATGATAATAAGAAATGACTCAGGAAGGTACTATTCAACTCACGCAACTAATATGAACTTTTCTCAGAAAATAGGAAGTAGAACATAAGAAGGAATAAATATAGGAACCTTACTCATCATCACACTGTTGCGGCGTGCAACCCGATCTGTATAACATACGCATGGAGACGTTCCACCCGATCCACACATAAAATTTACATAAGAAGATATATGTACGGAGCTAGTTTTCTCACTTACAAATTACTGAATATCGATCATAAGCACGCTAAGTGCATATACCATCCTGGGGAGACTGATAAAGCTGTATGCTACAAAACTCAAGCACAACTGAGGTGCGATATATATATACACTCTGGATCTCAAGAGCTATCATGCTCACATAACATCCCCACTACGCGGGACTTTCACACATAGGAAATTATTAAGCCGTTTCATAACTCACATGGCACAATCCTAATATCACATGAAGTTGACGAGGACGGAACAACATTTGTTGTTCTAATACCTTTCCATGAAAAAGCGCTCTACTGAAATGAACATGTATGGCTCATACGGAGCCCATAATCATATTTATATCCATCCACAAACATCGAGTCTACCTTGATCGCACCAAACTAAGATAATATCTTTACCTAGGTCCACATTAACCCACTTTCTCTCATAATACGCGAGAACAACCATCATAGCCGGGACAAACATCCCACATTCCACAACCAAATGAACTGAACGCCTTTGAGGCATAAATTCTCAAATAAACAATATTGCACTCCTTTATACTTAGTCCAAATCTTCAATCCATCAGGTAACTACATGTCACACTTATACAATCTTTTCGCGATCATTCTTCCACGACCTTCCACACAAGGAAACAAGTTTGCGCATCCGCATCACCGACCACACTAATACTGCAAAACACATAAAGAACCCATGACCAGGGTACAAAGCCTCTTTCACCAAATATCGATCTCAGGTGACACTGAAGATAACACTAGCTTACTCTGAACTTTCGAACCACTTTTTCTTGCTCATCAGAGCTCATGACGTCCTTCTCAACACCGAATCACAATCTCGATTCTCACTCCCTATTACATACTGCTTACCGCACCTAACGTGCCAATATGAGGTAGCGCAAGAATTCCATCATAACTTCTAAACCACCAATAGGGTGAATACTTCATCATATAGAAACCTTTTACTTAACTCAATTCAAGAGTACCATATCAACACACGAGTGAATTCTCACAGTCACCCGACATGCAAGTCCTTAAGTAGTAGTCTATACCACCATAACCCTTCCGGGATCCGCCTACACCAGACAGGCGATAACACTCAAATTGTCCCACATGAAATCCATTACGATGGCCGACAAGGCCCACACACACCGGCACAAACCAAATGCGTAACTTAATCACATCGAAGGAACTGATCACTGCCGAAATGTGCCATTTCAACCATGTCTAATCAATCTATCTTCTTTTAACCATATTCAATTGCCTCAGGAATAATAGCAACTCCTTTTAACTCATAGAAACTCAACCCTCACTCATCCCGAGTGACCTTGATTCACGAGACCATGCTGCCTAAATCCCACAACCCGTCTCATACCCTCTTGATAATCTTTCTACAATCCGGAGTTTATTTCTCTCACTCCTCCAATACTATCGTGCACGCTGAAACATATCATAGAACATTCCAACCATATTTATTTTTCTCAAAAATTACTCTGCAAAAGCTCGATTCATGATCATACTGCTGCCTGAAACCCTTAAACGCCGCATTCTTAACTTTTGAATTCAGTAGGACAGCTATTGAGAGTCACCCACTACGACTGGTCCCGAATACAATCAACTCCAAGGCTCTCCTAGCACATGAACTACCCTTTCACTAAACCACGTGACCAAGTCACTATCCTTACAACTCGCCTATGCTTTAAGCATAAATTCTGGATCTTCCAAATCCTAACCCTAGTCCGATAGGGCCAACTTTTGCGCACATTCATCAAACCCACGCACAATCACCATTTTACTCCCTTAGCTGTAGTAACTTGCCAACACGCCGACAATCCGCAACCTATGATAACACAATACTGCAACCCAACTGCAGATGGTGGGACTCCCCCACTTAGCCCGAAGCTACTCCTTGCACCACTTTAGACCCTGTCGAGATCCTCTGTCCTTTGATAACACGATCTTGCTCAACCAATCCGTCCAATTATACCAAATTCTCTTGCTAGCACTCCTTAAATACTCAAATTCTCTAGCATCAATCACACATTCTGCCTCCTACCGAATAGCCACTAGAACCCCTCACAGAGACCTGCCAACCATGCCACTGCTATCCAATTCACAGGAGATAACCCGCCTGTGGAAATCACCCGCGGACACCTTCCAACGATGCTGAAACGCACGCTCTCTGCGACTTCAATACCCCATCCTACGCCCTGCTTCATTTACCAACTTTACTAGTCCGTCCGCTCCTCATGGACATCCAGTAAAATGTGCAACAGTACCTTCAAATTCCAAGCTATGATGCCGCTCCCCCACTTTGCGACTGCACGATTTCGGCTTGTAACACCTGGCCTCCTAAAAATAGAACCACCGCCTAGCCTCACTTCAGGATCATTCTCTGTAGTTCTCAAACCAGCAGATCACCACGACTTCAAACTCTCCGAAGATCACCTTTCTCTAGATGCCTTCATTATCAACACTTATCCTCTATTGAACCACTACACCTCACGATCTCTGACAGCCGCTTCTTCAATATTCCTTCACAATACTCTGACCCCACGCAACCGAAGAAATCATAGCAATGACAAACTTAACACATTTTGTTTGATCAAGGACGACGATAACACATCACAGGTTAATACTCCACCTTACTTGAAACACCAAGTCCTACTACTTTATCACTCCAAAACCTGGCTATCCATAGATCAATTGCCTTCCTTCCGCCGGAATCTAAATACTGAAATCTCGAAATCACACTCTTAAAAGACCTCCCTTCCAACCATTCATCACCCCCAATATTCGGGCAAGCATTCCATCATCATATCGACATCGCGCGATAACCAATCACAAGCATCATCACTACCTGAGCAAAGCCTTAAGGCTCTCAGAAACACAACTACTAAGCTGAAACAACATATTATTCTTATGCAGGGCAACGACAATAGCTTCAATCAATTTTTGCAGGGAGAAACATCCCGCACTGCACCCGTAGCACCGTTTCAATTCCTCAAATTCTTGATTCATCGCAAGCGTTTCGCGACGCGTAAGATTGAGTAGGAGTAAACATAGGCATAAGCCTCAAAGGAATCAAATCGCACGATGAAGAATCAAGAAGGGAAGTACTCCTTACAGCCCTGTAGCCTCTCGAAGATAAGTGCAGACGTCTCCGTACCGATCCGCCAGACCCTACTAGACTTGCTCATGACTCGTGAGACCTATGGGAACCTAGAGCTCTGATACCATGTTCTCAAGACCCAAAATACATAAGGTCGTGATGGCGCCAGACATCATCGTCAGGCAAGCCAATCATTAGTTAATTGAAATAGTTTCCGATTTTAGCATTTAGGAAAAACATTACCTCTCATTTATTACATAATAATTAAACAGAATCGGTAAAGTAAATACAATGGTTTAAATAGTCTTATTTTAGCAAATACGTCCGAACACATCCCAAAACTCGGTGTCACAAGTACATGAGCAATATCTAAGAATTTTACAATTTCTACAAAGCTTGTCCGAAATACAAGTGGACAAGGAAATTAAAATAATGTAATACAGTACGAGGGAGACTCTGTCAGTTGCGGATCGCCTCCGGATGATGCAGTTCGCCTAAGTCTCCAATCCTTCACATCGCTATGAAAGTATGTGTGCAATAAAAATGCACAGCAAGTGTAGCATGAGTACGAAAACAACGTGTAATCATTAAGTTGCCCGCCTAACCTCAGAGAGGTAGTGACGAAAGGTCAAACTAGACACTTGCTAAAAGTCAATTTAGTATATTCAAGTTTGATGCTAAGCATGATTATCAAAGGCAATTTATTAAGCTCAGGAATAAATAATATCATCTCTTTCCACATTTAACACTTTAATTCTTCGTCATATTAATAACAATTAATCAGCATGGGTGATTTAATCAAATAACACATTAATCAACGGGAAGGATCAACTTCTTCCGAAATTTTAATCACCTTAAATCTCTGTCATAATAGTTGACAACTTCAAATTCCAGGCCAGTAATCAGGCACAATCATAGAAACTACGCAGTAAATATCATGCGCAAGCAATGCCGAGGGTCGAACGACACGGACCAACAGTAATAAACTGTGCACTGCCGAGGGTCGAACGGCTCGAACAATAAATGCATCTATCTGCCCCACTCGCGAATCGATCATGACACACGGTTATACGTAAAAATAATAAGGCTAGCCTGCTCGTGAATCATACATGCGACATAGGTACTCATATGTACACATATTCACATAATAATTCCATATTTTTATCAAGAAAGCAGTTTTCTAATGAAACTGGTAAATTTCTTCTTAAAGGAACATGAAATATAGCTTTTAAATCTTTGTTTTGAAACTCATTTACCAAGTTTAATGATATTCCATAATATAACCCTACCAGGTATACAATTATACATGCAGGAATCAATTCTCTTTCTAGATGATTAAGAAAATGAACTCTATTCTTCTTTAGATATTCAATTACGATTTCGATTATATTAGCAGTTTAATATTACAGGCAGGATCCCAGGTACAACACGTAAGGCATGCTAGTGCGTCTTAGTCTACCCAGACATGGCATAATAGTAGCTACGCACGGACTCCCATAACCTTGTGCGTACGTAGCCCCCAAAGATAATCGCACATAATTAATTAATTCACCTAGGGGGACAATTCCCCCTCACAAAGTTAGAAAGGAGACTTACCTCGCTCCGAAATTCCATAAACGGCTTCCAAGCCCTTCCAACGACTCCAACGGACGCACAACGCCCAAAAACTATCCAAATAACGGAAACCAATGAAAATATACTCTAATATTTGCAACAATTCCAAATTATATAATTTCCCAACCCTGCTTAGTGAAATGACCAAAATGCCCTCGGGCCCACGTGCTCGGAATCCGAAATTTCTCGAAGATAAATTCTACCCATAGCTTTACTAGTTAAATTATACAATTTACCCTAAATTCCATGCTCAAATTCGTGGATAAAATCCAAATTACCATTTCTAGGTTTTCTTCAATATTTTCAAAAATTTTCCACAAATTTTAGGTATAAGTCCATGCTATAACCTTGTATTTAACTTAGAAACATGAAGGAATTATTTACCTTGTGATCGTTGACGAAAACCCTCTCTTGAAGCTCCTCCAAAATCGTCCACACCAAGTAAAAAATGAATAAATGGCCAACAAATCTCGGTTTTAAAACATTCCGCCCAGGCTATTTTTCGCATAAGCAATCCAACACCCGCACCTGCGATTCCGTAGGTGCGATCAAACCTCCGCACCTTCGGCTTTCCTCATCTCAAGCCAACTTCGCACCTGCACCCCATTACCCGCATCTGTGACTTCGCAAGTGCAGAAATATCATCGCACCTGCGCTCCAAGCCAGACTACCACCTCTTCACACCTGCGGCGCCATAGCCGCACTTGCGGCCCAAGCCTCGCAGGTGCGGTCAAACCAGATGACAGCAACCTCAGCCTTCTTCAAACTCTCAAACTTGATTCGTTAACCACCCGGAATCCACCCGAGGCCCCCTAGACCTCGTCCAATTATACCAACCTATTCATGCGTACTTGCTCGAGGCCTCAATTCAAATCAAACAACATCGGAACCACGAATCGCACCCAAATCCCAACTTTATGAACTTAGAAGTTTCCAACTTCTACATCCGATGCCGAAACCTATCAAATCACGTCCGATTGACCCCAAATTTTATACACAAGTCATATTCGACATTACAGACCTGCTCCAACTTCCGGAATCGCATTCTGACCTTGATATCAAGATTTTCACTTCCGGTCGGATTTCTCCAAAACCTTCTATCTTTAGCCAAATGACCTCCGGACATCCGAATTCACTTCGGTTCGCGCTCCCACTATATGCATCAAAACGCTCCCGGGTTATCCAAAGCCCGATTCTGACATACGCCCAAGTCCAAAATCATCATACGAATCTGCAGGAACCTTCAAATCCTGATTCAGAGGTCGTTTCCTAAAATTCCAATCTTAGTTGATTCTTCCAACTCAAGGCTTGTGAAATGAGAATTTTCTTTCCTATTTCAACTCTAAACTTTCCAAAATTCATTTCCAACCACACCTACAAGTCGCTGAAATGGAGCTGCTCATGACTTCAAACCGTTGAACGACGTGATAGAGCTCAAAACGACCGGTCACGTCGTTACATAATCCAAGTATTTAACTTGCAATAGGTGGCAATCACTTATCTTGACATAGATGATGAAGATGGAGCTCCAAAATCGCCCCTAAGTCGTCTCCCATGGAGGAAATGAGATGAAATGAGCTAAACTCATTTCTTTGCAAAATTATACACTACCAGGCAACTCTTCTTCGCGTTCGCAGGCCTCCCATCGCGTTTGCGAAGAACAAAAATTCTCGCAAAGCCATTCCAAACTCTTCTCAGATAGGCTCCATTATAATTATCATAACTTTGTACCCAAAACTCCAAATGACAAATGGTTTAATGTTATCAAAACGAGACTCCAAGATCTACAACTTTACTGTTTTTGTCATCTCCCAATTCCTTATATATTTCAAAATATAAGCTACTAAAGTCAGCCCTGTGCAACACAAATTTCTTCGTCATCTTCCTAGACAGCCTGTAGTGTACCACCCATAACTCTTTGTACGAAAATCCAAATGCTAAATGGTTTAATTTTATGAAAACTACTACACAAAGGGATACAAATTTTAGTTTTACATCATCTCAAAATTCCTTATAGATGTTGAGATATGAGCCTCCGAAGTCAGACTTGCGCAACAGACATTTCCTTCTTCACGAACGCGAGATTCTCTACGCGAACGCGAAGAAGAAATTCCAAGAAGCCAAATCCTTCTTCGCGAACGCGAGAGGATCCTCGCGAACGCGAAGAACAACACCAGATATCAGTAAATCAGCTTCTAAACTAGCCCAAAATGATCCGAAACACACCCGAGGCATCCATGACCCCATCCAATTACACCAAACCTGTCCCAAAATATGACACAAACTTGCTTGAGGCCTCAAATCACATGAAGCAACATCAAAATCATGAATCGCACCCCAATTCAAGCTCAATAAACTTTAAAACTTCAAACTTCTACATTCGATGCTGAAACCTATCAAATCACATCCGATTGACCTCAAATTTTGCATACAAGTCTCATTCGACATTACAGACCTACTCCAACTTCCGGAACCGGAATCCGACCCTGATATCAAAAAGTCTTCTTCCCGTCCAACTTCTCAAAAACCTTCAAATTCCTAACTTTGACAAACGACTCCGAAGTGACCCACAAACCTCCAAATTCACATCCGGTCGCACTCCCAATACCAAAAGTCATGAGCAGGTTTAGAAGTGTCTTGCGGAGACGTCCGTACTTATCTTCGAGAAGCTACAGAACCCTTAGGAAAAATCTCACATTCTTGAATTCTTGTCATGCAAATCAACTGATTCTGGTAACTAAACTTTTATTTGTTTCATTCTCTCATAGATGGTGAGGACCCGCGCTATCGGACAGGACGACCAGCCACCACTTAGGCCCGTGAGAGGCGGAGGCCGCGGTTATGACCGTGGAATGGGTAGGGGTGCAACCTGCACAAAAGCGGAGGCAGTACCTATAGACCCTCCCGTAGTTCCAGATCAGGTCCCAGCCGCAGATGCTCCAGCAGGACAAGCTCAGGCACCCCCTGTGCCCATTGTGATTCCTGGCCTTAAGGAGGCCCTAGTTCATATTCTATCAGTGTGCAGTAGCTTGGCTCAAGCGGTCTCAGTTACTACGGTCGCAGCTACTTCTCAGGTTGGGGGAGGCACTTAGACTCCCGTCGCCCGTACACCTGAGCAGGTTGTTTAGGGACATCACACACCGGACGCACCACCTGCCCAGCTGGTTGCACATGCTGAGGATTATATGGTTTTAGTCATGCCTGATGACGAGAAGCATAGATTGGAGAGGTTTTCTAGACTTCAGCTTCCGATTTTCAGTGGTGTAAAGGGCGAGGATGCCCAGGGTTTCTTTGATAAGTGTCAGCGGATTCTTCGCTCAACAGGTATTCTGGAGACCAGTGGGGTCTCATTCACTACCTTCTAGTTATCGGGAGCTGCCTTTACTTGGTGGGAGGATCATGAGATCCGTAGGCCTGTTGGTGCAACGCCCCTTACTGGCAACAGTTTTTCGCTCTCTTTCTAGAGAAGTATGTGCCACAGTCCCGTAGAGTGGAGCTGCGCAGGCAGTTTGAGTAGTTGTGTCAGGATGATATGACTGTGACGCAATATGAGATGAGATTTTTAAAGCTAGCTCGTCATGGTGTTTGGTTGGTTCCTACAGATAGGGAGAGGATTAGGAGGTTCGTGGATGGCCTTGCATATCAACTTCGGATTCTTATGATCATAGAGAGGGTGTTAAGTACTACTTTTGAGGAGGTGGTTGACATCACTCCGGAGATAGATTTAGTTCGCCGCCAGGATTGAGTTGAGAGGGAGGCCAAGAGGCCTCAGGGATCTGGTAGTTTTGGTGTTGTTCCTTCTGCAGGTCAGTTCCAACATGACAGAGGTCGTCCATTCATACATGCTCAGTCAGCTCGTCCAGGTCATCGTGGTGGATCATCTGGCCATGGCCCTCACAGTTCCCATCAGGGCACTTCATCTCTTAGTGCCCTTCTAGATCAGAGTTAAACTCATGCATCATCATCTCAGGGTTCATCTATGCCTGGTTCTTCTAGTGGGTATCCCGGTGCTCGGGGTTCCCTTCATTCCCCACCGCCATTTGCCGGGAGAGGTTGCTTTGAGTGTGGAGATTTGGGTCATATCAAGATATTTTGTCCCCGCCTTATAGGAGGTTCATCTCAACAGAGGAGTCAGCCTCGACTTAAGCTCCAGTTACTTCACCACCCGCCCAGCCAGCTAGATGTGGGGGTCAGACAGCTAGAGGTCGCCCTAGAGGGGGAGTTGATCCGATGGTGGTCATGCCCATTTTTATGCACTACCAGCCAGACCAAATACTATGGCTTCAGATTCTATGATTACATGTATTGCTTCAGTCTGTTACCGAGATGCCTTAGTCTTTTTTTACCCTGGTTCCACATATTCATATGTTTCATCATACTTTTCTCATTTTCTGGATAGGCCCAGCGAGTATTTAGTTACATATGTTCATGTGTCTACTCCTGTGGGCGATACTATTGTTGTTGACTGCGTGTATCTGTCATGTGTGGTGTTTAATGGGGGTCTGGATACCCGAGTGGATTTGTTATTGCTAAGTATGGTTGACTTCGATGTGATAATGGGCATGGATTGGTTATCTCCATGTCATGTTGTTCTAGATTGTCACGCTAAGACCATGACTTTAGCAATGCCAAGATTTCTGAGGGTTGAGTGGAGTGGTTCGATAGATTATGTGCCTAGTAGGGTGATTTCATACCTGAAGGCTCATTGTATGGTTGAGAAGGGTTTTCTATCTTATTTGGATTTTGTGAGAGATGTTAGTGCAGAGACTCCTACCATTGATTCTGGTCCAGTGGTTCATGATTTTCCGGATGTGTTTCCTTCAGACCTGCCGGACATGCCGCCTGATAGGGATATTGACTTTGGTATTGATTTGGTTCAAGGCACTTATCTTATTTCTATTCCACTGTATCATATGGCACCTGCGGAGTTGAAGGAATTGAAAGAACAACTTCAAAAAATCCTTGATAAGGGCTTTATTCGGCCTAGTGTGTCACCTTGGGGGTGCACCGATTCTATTTCTGAAGAAGAAGGATGGTTCCATGAGAATGTGCATTGATTACAGACAATTAAAAAAATTCACAGTCAAGAACAAGTATCCTTTGCCTCGTATTGATGATTTATTAGACCAGCTTCAAGGAGCGAGGGTGTTCTCTAAGATTGATTTGAGGTCCGGGTATCATCAGCTTAAGATTCAGGATTCGGATATTCGTAAGACAGCTTTCAGGACCCGTTATGGCCATTATGAGTTCTTGGTGATGTCCTTGGGGCTGACCAATGCCCTAGCAGCGTTCATGCATTTGATGAACAGTGTATTCCAGCCATATTTGGACTACTTCGTTATTGTGTTCATTCATGACATCCTGGTGTACTCTCGTAGCCAGGAGGAGCATGCAGCATTTGAGAATTGTATTACAGAGATTAAGGGAGGAGAAGCTTTATGCAAAGTTCTCCAAGTGAGAGTTTTGTCTTAGCTTGGTAGCATTCTTGGGGAACGTGGTGTCAAGTGAGGGTATTCAGGTGGATCCGAAGAAGATAGAGGCGGTGCGGAGTTGGCCTAGGCCGTCCTCAGCTATGGAGATTAGGATCTTCCTTGGTTTGGCGGGATATTACCGTCTCTTTGTGGTGGTATTTTCATCTATTGCTTTGCCCTTGACCAAATTTATCCAAAAGGGTGCTTCATTCAAGTGGTCGGACGAGTGTGAGGAGCGCTTTCAGAAGCTCAAGACTACTTTGACCACAACTCTAGTGTTAGTTTTGCCATCATCTTTAGGTTCTTATATAGTGTATTGTGATGCCTCGAGGATAGGCATTGGTTGTGTTTTGATACAGGAAGGTAGGATGATTGCCTACGCATCGAGCCAGTTGAAGACCCATGAGAAGAATTATTAGGTGCATGATCTTGAGTTAACAACTATTGTTCGCGCCTTAAAGATTTGGCATCATTATTTGTATGGGGTCCATGGCGATATTTATACTGATCACCGGATTCTCCAACATTTGTTTAAGTAGAAGGACCTTAATTTGCATCAGCGGAGATGGTTGGAGCTTCTTAAGGACTATGATATCACTATTCTATACCATCCGGGGAAGGCCAATATGGTGGCCGATGCCTTGACTCACCGGCAGAGAGTTTGAGGAGTTTAGCATATCTTCCAGAAGTAGAGAGACCTTTAGCATTGGATGTTCAGGCTTTAGCGGGCCAGCTTATGAGATTGGATATTTCGGAGCCTAGTCGGGTGTTGGCTTTCTTAGTCTCCAGGTCTTCTCTTTACGACTGTATGAGGGAGCGCCAGTATGATGACCCACACTTGTTCGTTCTTCAGGACAGGGTCCAGCGAGGTGATGCCAGGGATGTGACTATTGCTAATGATGGTGTGATGAGGATGCAGAGCTGAATATGTGTACCTAATGTAGATGGGCTTTGGGAGTTGATTCTTGAGGTGGCCCACAACTCGCAGTATTCCACCCATCCTGGTGCCGCGAAGATGTAGAAGGATTTGAGATATCACTATTGGTAGAGGCAGATGAAGAAGGATATAGTCGGATTTGTAGCTCGGTTTCACAACTATCAACAGGTTAAGTATGAGCATCAGAGACCGGGTTCTTTGCTTCAGAGATTAGATATTTCGGAGTGGAATTGGGAGTGGATCACCATGGATTTTGTAGTTAGACTCCCACAGACTTCGTGGAAGTTCGATGCTATATGGGTTATTATGGATCGGCTGACCAAGTCCGCGCACTTCATCCATATTGGTACTACTTACACTTCAGAGCGGTTAGCTGAGATTTATATTCGAGAAATTGTTCGCCTGCATGGTGTCCCAGTTTCCATCATTTCTGATAAAGGTACTCAGTACATATCGCAGTTTTTGAGGGCCGTGGAACGAGAGTTGGGTACTCAGGTTTAGTTGAGCACAACTTTTCTCCCTTAGAAAGACGGGCAGTCTGAGCGCACTATTTATATTTTGGAGGACATGTTGCGTGCTTGTGTCGTTGATTTCGGGGGTCCATAGGACCAATTTCTGCCACTCGCAGAGTTTACATATAATAATAGTTATCAGTCGAGTATCCAGAAGGCTCCGTACGAGGCATTATTTAGAAGGATGTGTAGATCTTCGGTTGGTCGGTTTGACCCAGATGAGGCTAGACTCTTGGGTACGAATTTGGTGCAGGATGCTTTAGATAAGGTGAAAATTGATTCAGGAGTGCCTTCGCATGATGCAGTCTAGGCAGAAGAGCTATGCGGACAGGAAGGTCTGTGATGTGTCTTTCATGGTTGGGGAGAAGGTTTTCCTGAAGGTATCACCCATGAAGGGTGTTATGAGGTTTGGGAAGAGGGGCAAGTTGAGCCTCCGGTTCATTGAGCCTTCTGAGGTGCTTCAATGGACAGGGGAGGTGGCTTATAAGCTTGCTCTGCCACCCAATTTGTCGTATGTGCATTCGGTATTCCATGTTTCCATAATTCGAAATTATGTTGGCGATCCGTCCCATGTTTTGGACTTCAACACGGTTCAGTTGGAGGGTGATATGACTTATGATGTGGACGGTGGCTATTTTTGATCGGCATGTTCGAAGGTTGAGGTCAAAGGACATAGCTTCATTAAAGGTGCAGTGGAGAGGGATGCGTGGAAGAGGCCACCTGGGAGACCGAGCGGGAGATGCGGAGCAGATATCCTCACTTATTTGAGACTCAAGGTATGTTTCTAGACTCGTTCGAGGATGAACATTTGTTTAAGATGCGGATGGTGTAACAACCCGGTCGGTCGTTCCGAGATTTATAGCCTCGTTTCCCCTATTTCTGCTTCTTTATATGTGTTCATCTTCATCATGTTTCATCGGGTTTGTTGGTTCGGGTCCGGAGTGGTTTTTGAATGGAATGAGACACTTAGTATCTTATTTAGAGGTTTGAGTTGGAAAAACCGGATGTTGAATTATGAGTAAACAATCTCGGATTGGGTTTTTTATGGTTCTGATAGCTCCGTTAGGTGATTTTGGACTTATGAGCGTGTTGAGAATGTAACTTGGAGGTCTGTGGTAGGATGAGGCTTGAATTTGCAAAATTAGGAATTTGGAGATTTCCGGTCGGCAGTGGATAATTTGATATCAGAGTCATTTGTGATGTGTGTGCAAAATTTGAGGTTATTCAGACAAGGTTTGGTAGGTTTCGACATCATTTGCGGAAATTGGAAGTTAAAGAATTCTAAGGCTTGAATCGGAGGTTGATTTGATATTTTTATTTTTTTTTGAGTGTTCTGAAGGCTCGACCTAGTTCGTATGTTGGAATGTGACTTGTTAGTATTAATGGTTGAGGTCCCGAGGGACTCGGGTGTGTTTCAGATGGTTAAGATATGGGTTTGGTTGTTGAAAAGCTGTTGAATTTGCTGGTGTTGGGCTTCTTGTGTTTTTCTGCACCTACGGAAGGGGGAGCGCAGGTGCGGAGGTCGCATGTGAGTATATAGTGCACAGATGCAGAAGTTTGGGAGGTTGTCTTTGAGCGCAAGTGCGAAAGTTAGCCGCACCTGCAAGCGCTCAGGTGTGTAGGAAGAGTCGCAGGTGCGGAAGCTGGATGAATAAGTGAGATCCGCAGGTGCAGTTGCGCAGGTGCGTGTCAGGGACCGCATGTGCGAGATACTTGAGCAGAAGTTATATTGTGATGACCCAAAAGGTCATCCCGTATATTTCTAGCTAATTCTGTGTTCCGAGCGTGTTGCAGGGAAGCCTTTATGTGAAAAATTGATAAAAATGGTAATTTTGGATTAGAAATTTGAATAAAGTTGACTTCAGTCAATGTTTTGGTAAACGGACCCTCATCCGTGATTTGACGGTCCAAGAGGATCCGTAGGAAAATATGGGACTTGGGCGTATGTCCGGAATCGAATTCCGAGGTCCCAAGTTCGAGAAATGAATTTTAAAAAAAATTCTTTTCTGAAAAATATAAATATTTTTTAAAATGAAATTTGAGGTGAAACCTGTAGTATCGGGCCCGTATCTAGGTTTCGGAGCCCGGAAAAGGTTCAATATATCTTATATGTGTTGTCTGTGAAATTTGGAAATAAACGGACTTCGTTTGGCATGATTCGGATAAAAAATGCAAAAATTTGGTGTTTAAACAAGGTTTGAGGAATTTCATTGATTTTTGGGTTTGATTCATCGTTTTAGTGTGTTTTATGTGGTTTTTGAAACCTCGAGCGAGTCCGTGTTAGGTTATAAGACTTTTTCGTGCATTTAGACGGGGTCCCAGGGGGCCTCGGGTGTGTTTCAGATAGGTTTCAGATCGATTTTCCCTATTTTTACACTGATGATGCTATCTTCTAGTTTCCTTCTATGCGATCTCATAGTAGTGGTCGCAATCTCATAGTGTCATTTGACCTGCCCATCTTTTTATTCAGTGCATTCGCACAATCAGGTCCGCGATCGCAGAAGTATAAAATTCCCTACAGTGCGATCGCATTTGCTTGCTCGTGATCGCATAGTATTAAAATTTACCAGTGCCCTACTTCATACTATGCGATCGCGTCTATCTATTCGCGATAGCATATAACCTTTCTGGGCAACAACATTATTTCCTCTATGAGATTGCATCTTTTAATCCTCAATCACGATGCCTTAAAATCTGGGCAGACAGATTATATTCTAAAATCGAGGGTTAGGCCATTATTATCATATTTTGACTTCCATAACTCGGTTTTGGGTGATTCTTTGAGGGTTTTTCACACTAATCGAATGGGAAAGTGTTCATCCTATTGAATTAAATATATTTCATGAATTAGTTCTTGTTTTTATCATTTAATTTGTCATTTAGTTTTAGGGGATTGTGGGTTTTAAAAGAAAACTTCACAAAAAGAAAATTCATGATTTGAATGACCAAATGTTATCGGAATTGGATAAATTTAGTATGGGTTAACTCGTATTGGAATGAGTAATCGGAATTTTTATTATCGGGTTCCGAGGTGCGGGCACGGGGGTCGACTTTTGGGTCGATTTTTATAAATTTGCAAAGATTGAAACTTTATTATTCGGAATCGTTCCTTATACGTTTTACATGTATTTTGAAGTTGTTTTAGTTGATTTTGAGCCGTTCGGAGGCCTTCCTGCCCGAGAAGTCTATTTTTGAGTATCGAGTTGTCGTCTTTGAGGTAAGTATCTTGCCTAACCTTGGGTGGGGAAACTACCTCGTAGTATTGAGTCTTTTATGTTGATTGTAGTCCGCGTACGCGAGGTGAGGAGTGCGTACTTGGACTTATTTGCAAATAGATTTCCCTTTTGGGATTTTTGAATCCTTATGTTCCCCGTGTAAATTGAAATTGTTATATATTAATTACTGATTTCTAGTTTCATCTCTCCCTGCTAAAATTAGAGGTCTTTGCCTAGCATTCCTTGTTTCTTATATGATCTTAATTGACTTAAATGAAGACTTTGTTTTTTCCTACCGTTATACTATATCTTTCTTCATACGATGCCTATGTGACTAAAACTAGTATAATCTCACCCTATAAATGTCTAAAAAGTAATTGGAATATCTATACGTTGGTCAAGCATGCCCGTGAGTCGTACATTGTGATTTAAAGGGTTTTCCTATTAAGTACTACTTAGGTTTAATTGATGACCGCCCATGTGATGGTATTATTTGATGCTGCCTATTTACTGAGAATTTGTTCAACCTGAGTTTATTCGGTGAAGCTAATTGTCTAAGTGAGCTTGGTTATAGCTGATTCCCTTGCCGGGATGATTTGGTTTCTTGGTTGCGAACTTGAATATATAGAATCGTTGCTATATTTGTCTTGTTTTCCCCTCGTTATGTGTTTTCTCTTTGTGCTTGGCATTCGTTTCAGTGCTAATTCTTATGAATGAGTTTTTACCATTTTTGTGATTTAAGTCTTTGTACTGATTTGATCATTGCACTTTGCATTCGGTCTTGTTTGCTTTTGCACCTGTTGTGGCAATATATGTTATTTCTGTCGCATTCTGGTTGTTTATCCTCAGTGGCTGCATTGCATATTTAAATTGGGACTACGGACCGAGATCCAGGAGCTTTTCCCCTGTACTGCATTGCATATTTAAATTGGGACTACGGACCGGATCCGGAAGTTTTCCCCCTGTACTGCGCTGCTTATTTAAATTGGGACTACAGACAGAGATCCGGGAGCTTTCCCCTGTACTACATCGCATATTTAAATTGAGACTACGGACAGAGATCCGAGAGCTTTCCCCCTGTACTGCATCGCATATTTAAATTGAGACTACGGACAGAGATCCGAGAGCTTTCCCCCTGTACTGCATCGCATATTTAAATTGGGACTACGGAGGAGATTCCGGAAGCTTTCCCCCTGTACCGCATTGCATGACAAATTCTGAGTTGTAGACTGAGTTATGGTGGTTTTATCATTGCGGAGATTTGGATTGGAATATATATATATATATATATATATATATATATATATATATTGAAAAGTATATGTGAAAAGCAATTATCTCCATGAAAAGTTATGTCTAAAGGAATTTTATTTCGAAAGTATATTTGAAAAGTATTTGTCTTGCAGAAAAAAATGATATTTGAAAGAGCAGTATGTGGGAAGGTATATTTTGAACATCACGTATTTTGATGATATTTGAAACAACAGTATTTGTGAAAGTATATTTGAACACTACGTATTTTGAAGAGACTATGTTTTAAAGATTTCTCTTTAGAAAAATATATAAATATACATTCAGAGAAAGTATATTTCAAAGAAGAAATTTTTCTATTCCAAAATTATTATATCTTTAAAGCTTGCAAAATAAACTCACGATTTAAAGGTTTTCACTCGAAGGTTTGACCAGTTTTATTGAGTTGTTGGCTAAGGCCTGACGTGAATAAATTGATGCAGTGTTGAGTTGCTAGTGCTTTTATTGGGTTGTGATTCCCGCTATTTAGATTGCATTCTTTCAATTCTCTTTGCGTATTTTCTATTATGCTGTCCGTGATCGTAATTATTGAATTTTCTTCTGTATTATTCGATTGTATCGTTAATTATATTGAAAAACTCTTTTGATAGACATTATGTTTTAGTCATTCATACAGTTTTACTTATTAGACCGATGGTCTTGGCTAGTCCTCGTCACTACTTCACCGAGGTTAGTCTTGAACTTACTGAGTACCGCTGTGGTGTGCTCAGACTACACTTCTGCATATTTTTGTGTGCAGATCCAGGTTATTGTTATTAGTAGCTGCGCAGATCATTGCTGAGGAGGCTCAAGGTAACCTTCTGCTGGCTTCACATGCTTTGGAGCCACCTTCCTATTTTATTTCTATTCAATTGTACTTACTTATTCCTAGGCAGTTGTATTTATATTTGATAGAAAGATTTCGTAGAGCTTATGACTTGTATTTACCGGGTTTTGGGAAATTGTAAACTCTGTCAAGATTTCTATATTGAGGCTGTTATAATTCCTTTATTATTATCGTTGTTCAGTGGAAATGTTAGGCTTACGTTGTCCCTAAGACTAGGTGCCATCACGATACCCAACGGAGGGAAATTTGGGCCGTGACATATATAAGGAACACTTCGCGAATTTTTGTTCATTCTTCACAATTTCTAATCGGTTTTGGAGCTTTTTAGAGAGTTTTGAAGATGGAATCAAGGGGATTTACATTGAGGTAACTTATTTGAGCTTAATAATCATGATTATGGTAATTTTTCGTTGTTTAAGCATGTAATTAGTAGAAATTAGGGATGAAATTGAGGGTATTAGGGCTTGGTAATTAGAGAGTTTGATTTTGGGATTTGATGTCTGATTTTGAGATGTGGGCTCGGGGGTCGGGTTTGACCGAATTTGGGATTTTTGGTCTAAATTGATAATTTTCATGTCGAATTCATTCCTTTAGCGTATATTGATGATAATATACTGATTTTGGATAGATTCAGTCTTTGGAGGCCAATTCATGTGGCAAGGGCATCACGGAGTACGATTTTGGCTTGATTGAGGTAAATGATGCTTCTCAACTTGGTTCTGAGTGTTCGAAACCCCGAGCTATGTGTTATGTGATTAGTATTGAGGTGACGCACATGCCAAGTGACGAGCGCGCACTGTGATAACTGTCGCCTGGTTTATTCCATGGCATCGCTTAGTGACTCTTTCTTGATGATCTCTGTGTTTCTATCATGTGATTGAGTAAATGTGATGTAAATCATTCTAGAAATCCTGTTAGGGATTCACGCCGATACTGTTGATACCCGAGTGGTCGTTTCTTCCTGTCATCTCACTAGTTTCATTGATATTCTGTACTCAGTCTTATTCATGCATATCATATCATGTCTCAGTCTCAGTTGTTGTTATTTGGCACATCATATCATTGTTTCGGGCTAGTTCATGGCATTGTGAGCCCGTGTGTATGAGGTTGGAGAGTGATGACTTAGTGAGGCCGAGAGCTTGAGTATGATTGAAAGTTATGGGATCATGTTGCACGCTGCAATGGTTATGTTGATGAGTGTGATAGCGCTTAGACTATAGGAGCCCCTCCGGAGTTTGTAACACACCCCAAAAGATGACATTTTGAGGGATGGATCTTCCCTGGGCATGGGTCTTGCCCGAAGTATTTATACCCGGAGATGGATCTTCTCCATAGGGCTAGAATGGCCTTCCTCTGTACAGAGCGACTGTTGTCAGTGATGCGCATATATTCCGGGATGGATCTTCCCTGGGCCGGATGGCCGTATACAGTACAACGTGGCTGAGAACTTGAGAGTGGAGGTACATGGTTCATTTTTATGCATTATCTGCATTGGCACTAAGAGATATGCCGAGCTTATTACTTTACATTGTTCAGATTTGCATTTAATTTACTTTTTGAGCTGAATACTCGAATGGAAAGCATGCCTACTTTACTGCACAGTTTAATTTTGCTTATTTGTTCAGGTTTAGTCCGTCACTACCTATCAGTCCATAGTTTGGACTTGTTACTTACTGAGTTGGTGTACTCACGTTACCCCATGCACCTTGTGTGCAGATTCAAGTATCTCAGGCCATGGTAGCAGTTGTTGACTATTCAAGTCACGGACCTTTAATCAGAGATAGCGAGGTAGCTGCTCATGATCGCAGTCCTGCCTTTCTCCTTCCTTTTTTCCCTTTTTGTGTATTTTGGCTATTCTCAGACTATGTTGGTCTTGCTATGTTTCAGAAATTTCTCATGACTTAGTGACACCCGATGTAGGGCTTTTATTTTCCGCATTTTTTGGTTTTGAGTTTATCTCTTTACGAAATTTCAGTTTGAAAAAGACTATTATCTAATTTTAATGAAATATAGAATTGTTTGGGAGTGTCGGCTTGCCTAGTTCCATGATGGGCGCCATCACAACCGGGTTGGTTTTGGGTTGTGACAGTTCGGCAACCCAATGTGCTCGAGTTTGAGCAGTCTTGGCAGTCTCTCTTGCTTGGGCTTGAGCAGTTTCAACATCGAATTGGTAGATGACCACGATCACCTCCGCATCAGCCTTGGACTTTTCGGCCTCAGATTTGGACTTTGCAAGTTCGGCGGCCAACCGAGCCTCTAGATCCTCAATTTTCTTGGCTTGTGCCAAGTTTTTCTCTTCATGCCCTGGAGCGGACTTTCAGCTGATGACAGTTGGGCTCGAGTAGCCTCCTTCTTTGAGGCAAGGCGGTTCATATTCTGCTTCCATCCTAAAGTCTGCGCATGCATCTTATTGACCTCTTCACGGAACTTCTCGATTCTCTCGATATTCTGTTGAACCTGTGAGATTGAAGTGTAAGACATCATCCCGGACCGATGCCATGAGCCTCTAAGAGGCTTATTATTACCTGATCAATCAGGTCGGTCTGTTCTTTATGAGCCGCGACCAATGATGCGAGACTAGAATTCATAGTTTAATATGTTATATGCCTTACATTTTATGTGCGTTAATGATAAAAACACACGTTTTATGTTCTTAATGGAGTTTATTTCATGTGTAGGTTAATTGGAGATGGAAACCGAGCTAAATGGATGCAAATACGTCGAAAATATGCTTAAGAGGCGAAGAGGGAACACCCTGGCGTTAGGGGGCGTTTGGCCCCTAAAGCCAGGCAGCCCCTGGCGTTAGGGGGGCGTTAGAGCCCAAATGCCAGACCTGCCCTGGCCTTAAAGGGGCGTTTGAGCCCAAACGCCCGGGGTCCCAAGTTCGGTCAATTCCGAGTTTTGACGAGTTTAATTCTTTCCCGGTTGGAATAGAAGTCTCCTACACGTTTAGTGTTCGTCCTAAACATATAAATAGACCCCGAAAACACAACTTGAAAGGGGTATTTGATGAGGGGATTCGATGAGACGGACGGCAAGACATCAATTTGTACATATTTTCTTCATTACTTTGTAGTTTCATTATGCAAGTTATTTTAGAGTTGATTCTTTTGAACATGTTTAGATAACTTCTTTAATCTAGGGTTTTGGTAGAACCCGTTGGGGGATGAACTTATTTTGTTATTAATATAGTTCTGATTGATTGATTAATCTCCATTTGTTCAACTACATTCTTGTTGTAGTTAATTGAATGACCATCACTTAGTTATGCCTATTTATTATGTATCTACTTGAGAGAGAGTGCATATTTAGGTAGTTGTTTGATNCTAGTAAACTATCATAATTACTTGAGAGAGATTTATGGTAGATATAGTGTTCATGATTGATAAAGACAAATAATCAAGCTATATAAAGTATCCGAGAAGTAAATTCACCGACGGGGGAAACTATAACCTTAGATCTTTATTACCATTGTTTACACCTTAGCGTAGTTAACCTTTAGTTTTAGTAATTTAAATAACATCAAGTGATAGTTGAGTATTCTAATAACTTGCTTGATACTTAAATTCCCTATGGGATCGACTCTGGGCATAATACCCCGGATTATATTTGCAACGCCCGTTTA